>JAAIXI010000248.1:4604805-4809135 GCA_013403645.1 Heliconius nattereri | reverse complement strand
ACTAGCGGACGCGCGCAGCTTCGCTTGCTTCCTAAGGGGTGAATTCTAACAAACCACGAAACATGTATTCAATTAAATATTTTGAAAAGTCTAAATTTCAAATTTTATAAAATCGGTGGCGAATTAGAATTTTTCCATACAAACTTTCAACCCCTTATTTGCACCTTTAGGGGAAGAATTCTAGAAAACCATGACACATGTGTTTAATTAAATACTTTTAAGAGTCCGAATTTCAAATTTTATAAAAATTGTTGCCGATTTAAAAAAAATCTATACAAACTGTCAACCCGTTATTTGCTCCCTTAGGGGGAGAATTCTAGAAAACGATGAAACACGTGTTCAATTAAATACTTTGAAAAATCTAAATTTCAAATTTTATAAGAATCGGTGCCAATTTAATTTTTTTTCCATACAAACTTTCAACCCCTATTTCAACCCTTTATGGTTATAATTTATCAAAATCCCTTCTTAGTGGATGTCCAGGTTTTGAAAGTAAACATCTGTCCAAATTTCCCGTTTCTACCTTCAGCGGTTACGGCTGTGCGAGCGTCTTACCTCAGTCAGTGAGGACAAGTCCTTTTATATATATAGATTCTATTGTGAAGGCGTATTACAAGTAGATTTTTATAATATTTTGTGTACATTAATATTAATCAAAAATAGCTCGAAATTCTAGTTTGCCAAGTTTATAAACTTTTTTTTGACAATTTTAATTCATACATTTTCCGTATTTAACAGCAAATATCAGGTAATGATTATTTTTTATATAAATATATAAGCAAATACAATAAGTCAGCTTCACGCTGTATCCCGCATAAAGAAGGGTTAGGTAGAGAAAGGGTAAGGCGTTCCGCACCAAATTTTCCGAAACACGATAATTTCCCAAAACAATATTTTTTATTTTTATTTTATTTAAATAATAACTAAAAACTGTTACGAAGCAGTCTATTTCCTCACAATTTCAATACTCAAGACGCCTACAAAAGCTTTGTCGATACGTCACCGCGACTCTATTGAATTCAGCATTTCGTTCCACATCCTACAACGACTGACGGACGGATGCGATGAAGCAACAGGCTTAGAAAGAACCTAGTTTTAATTATAATAGTATTTATATTTGTAAAAATACAAATATAAACTTGAGATTTCGGCATTTATTGTTTCAATTTTTTTTTATTGTGTTATAGTTTCGGCATTTTGTTATTTAATTGGATTGATTGTATAAGATTGTAAATTCGATTTCCACCCCGGGGGATTTTTTAATCACAAGACAAAGCGCGGCTATGATTTCCGCCTAAAGTCTGGAATAAAGTGTATCTGTTACTTTACTTTCAGCCGTTACAATGATACTGAGAAACTGAAGTTCGACTCCCGCTACGTTAAAATACTTATAAATTTTCCATTTTCAAACTGCAGTGTAAAAAAAAAACACTTTAAAAATTGTAAAAACAAACAGTTTTTCCTATTTATAGGCGTTTTTTTCACCATTCAACAATCCTAACGCCCTCGTGGCACGAAAGATGTAACCTTGCACTGTAAAATACAATGAAAAATTATTTTTTTGTCATCCTAGTTACTGTAATTAATCGAAATCGCTCATTATATTTAAATTATTCGCACATACAACTGTCTTTTGTAATTGACGTTCGTTTTTTAACAATGGATACTGTTAATCGTTATCTATTGTAATTATATATCTATTATCTTATCTGAACCTACATTGTACGTATTTGATTTAAATATAGACATTATAATAAGTTTTATTTTTTTATATAATGTATAATATATTTTATTTATTTTTGTTGTATTTTAATTGGGGTGTGTAGGAGAGGAGAATTAAGAGGGGGAACGGAGAAAAATTGAATTTTCTATTTGAAGTCTTAAAGTTAAGTTGCGTTGATAAATAATGTTTCGCGTGACGACTACTATCAAACAATTCCTCAATTCAATTCAATTCTAATATCTTATATATTATTTACATTTAGTAATAATAATATGTCATTTAAAACCGTGGCTTCAGTATCTCTGACTGTCTAACACATTCTATTCAACGTAGTATCGTCATTGGAGACGTTTCTGCTAAGATATCTTAGCTGTATAGTGAGAAATGCTGGCTGCCTCTTGTCATGTCTACTGTAAACAAGGTTTGATGAGAAACGTAAATGCATATAGTATTGTACTTTCCACTGTTTATAATATATAATATGCTATGTCTGTATATCTCAAATAATATTGATTCTTTAACATTAAATTATTTTCAGGCTCCATACGAACAATTAAAAGATTTCCTTCTCTATAGTTTTAATTTGCCTGACAATTTGAAAAAACAGTGCCCAGATATTATACAAATACAATATTTTCATCAAGGAAAACCTAGTTAATATTTGTACCATAAGAAATACTACGAATTTCTTTACCTTTTTCATACGATTATTTCTAATGGATTTCTAATTCATTTCATGTTATTTGATTAATATCTAATTAACATGAAATGAGTCAAATTAATCATTGAACAAATAGAAGGAAGTGATACACGTTTATAGAATTTTAAAGTGCAAAGTTTACGGAAAAACCCATTCCGTTTCTAAGTTAAATGTCCAAATATGGTCATGTTCTTGAACATGTTGGCACATTTGATCTACTATCGTATATTTAAGTAGAATTTGTTATAAAGTGCAGTTTATTTTTTACTTTACCCTGTATCCCTCACATAGCAGGGTAGGCACAGGTAATGTGGTACCACTAAGATACCTTCTCGCCGCTAAAATCTTGAAGTATGTTTAGTGGCGGAACTCAACCTAGTCTAGTTACCAGAGCCTAGTTACCAGAGCAAAAAAATATATTTCAATTATTAATTTTAATTAAATTTAATTTTTAAAAATTTAGGCAGAGGTAACATTACCAGATGCTACCACTAAGATACCTTCTCGCCTACCTACCCGATAACCTAGTCTAGTTACCAGAGCCTAGTCACCAGAGCAAAAAAATTTCACACAAGGAAAATAAAATGATTTTGCTCTAGAAGAGAGACTCTTTTCCTTAATTAACTTGCACAGTAGTAGAAATGTATAAACATAAGAAACGTAGAGCCTAAATGTATAGAAAATCGCACAATATTATTTTAATATTTTAAATGAAAAAAAAATGAATTAAGCTATTATTTTTTTGATAACGTAAATAAAACCAAGGGCAAAGGCATACGTATTAGTAATATATTTATCATTCACTCCCACTCCTTGGCCTAAGATTCATTTACCCCAGAAATATATTTTCATTTAAGATGTTTTTTTAAAAAAAAGTATATTAAGAACGTAAAATAAAATATAATTTTACTAATTAGTATGTAGAGTTCGACGAGGGTAGTTTTAGTGGTTGTGTTTTATAACTACCTTGACGAAGTAGGACGAGAGTTTTGGTTCAGCATACATTCGAAAAATTTATTTGAATTTCATGAATTTTTGTGCATAGAAAATTTTCAAATGGTTAACTTCATTCGGTATCTTGTATGTAGCAGCATAGACAGAGGGAACCTAGCGTTAAGGCAACTCGTTCCCAACGAATTCTGGAAGCATTGCGTGTTAGCAGATCGAGAAAATGAAAATATTAAATAATTGCATCATTCGTGTGGGAATCGAACCCCCACCCAACCTGTCACCTTGCACACTTGTGGCGCAGGCTAAATGTATATACATGCAGCCAAATAAAATCATCCAACGTCAAATAAAAGCTAATTAACGTCTCTGAGTATCATTGTAAGAATAGAAACTTATCGACAAACATTTTTATTGTCTCTCGTCTAGATATATCGATCGTATAATGGATTGGGCCTTTGATTTATATAAGAAGGGGTAGAAAAGGGCTGCTTGCCGTAGTTGGCTTGTACCCTATGTAACGTAAACGTATGATAATCACGGCGCCCTTTATCCTCGTATCATTAACATTACAAATACAACGATGTATGGGTGGCTAATGAATTCCGCCCAGACATGTCAACTATGGTACCTAAATGAGACTTTTTATAGGATTTTAGTTCTTTGATGGCGAAAAATCTAATCTTAAAGTTCAATTTGGTTCCTTAAGCTTGTCTTTTGAGAAAGTTGCCTTCTTAACCTGTGACGGCGTGAAGGGTAATTAAAATTTGATACTTCATTTTATATATTGGTTTTCTTAGATGTTCATTATTTTTATAAAATATAAATAACGGTATGCTTTAGTAATTTAAGGTGTAAATGTATTTTTATTGTTTTTCACACAAAAAATATACCAATGTGTAAAATATGACTAATTTCATGATACGATAATTCAATCTTATATATTCAAACACAGTAACGGGTGATAACTTGTAAAATAATAAAAAACATACTCAGAATACATGCCCATATATCGTAGAATGTAACAATTACGTTTCGAAGTTGACGACCAAATGAAAATACATTTTTTCTTCGAGTGGGAATCGAACTCACAACCGTCGCGTTCACAGTCAGACGCTGTGCCCCGTGCCCAGCCCAATTCTATATATTTATATTTTTTTCTATATCTATTCTCTCTACCAGCAGGCTACCCGAAGACAAGGTAGCTGCGCCCAGCTCATCACCAACGATCGCGGAACAGCCTCTGGATCTCAGCGCGAAATCCACGTCCAGCACCAGCGGCACTCCACCTCCTGACACCAAAAACGTGGATAATGCTAGGTAAATATCGTATTCTAAATAAAAAAATATTATAAAACTAACTTTTTTACATAAATGAATATTCATAAATACGTGAAAAAAAAATATGTATGTACATATCTGATGCTCCGTTCTCTCTGGCTGTTAGGAATAAAGAAGCGTGAAACTGAAAATAAAACAAATACGAAACTGACTGAAGAATAAAAAAGAGATTGTGACAGTGGAAATCCATAGTCAATCAATTAATTCTTTCCTTTTTTTATAGATAAAAATCTTTTATTTATACGTTTTCTTAATAATTTAATCCGATCTTACTAAGGAAAATGAATTATTTAATTTTCTGTTATGGCAAGACAAAATGCGGCGTTGACTTCCACCGCTGACTATGCAATATCTCAAATCTAGGCTTGAAGTGGAGAACGGAGTGCCTAACCACATTTTTTTTTACATATTAACTTACCATTTAATTTCGAAATAACAAAAAAGTACATAATAATACCATGACTTACAGTTTTTTAGTATAAAAAGCCTAATTAGAATAATGGATTTTCCGCCGCCCTAGAGACTAGTATTTTTACCTGACGAAATATACATCGGTGAGCCATGCCATGGAGCTGATGGCCTTTTAGATACGAGTTGGGAAATTTACATCGAATTAAGGTCAAAGTGTTGTTTAATCCACTTACTGTTATGGGTTACCCTAACGTCTCTCCTATTTAACTATTTTTAAATGTTTCGATTGTATTATTCGGAAGTGTATTATATTTGGTAAATGGAAAGTCTTCTTTCCATAGTTTAAGACACTTTATTTCTTAATTTCCGCCCATTCATGTCATTAGAGGTGTATTCTTAGCTTATTTAATTGTGAAATGACACTTACTTCACTTTACTATTCATCTCTAAAATTGAAATATGCGAAGAATTAACAACTTAATTTCCCAAAATAAACGTTCATTTACTAATGCTTTTTTTGAAAATCTACTGATTTTCAAAAAAAGCAACCAATATAAAAAATTTTCTTAATAAAAAAACCGTATTGAAAACTCATTTATTTGATAGTCGGTTAAATATAATAAGATGACGCTAAAATATATGCTAAAAATTAACGCTCAAATTTCAGTTAAGAACGTCGTAAGAGCTCTCGACCCAATTTTTATTAAATGAAGAAAGAGCCCGTCAAATTTATCTTTCTTGCCGACGTAAGGGGATTCAGTTTTGAGTATATTATGAAGGCAAAAACTTGAACATGTTGATTTTTAATACTTTTAGTGTTTCTACTTCTGTCTTCCATTGATAGCATTATGTTACCTAATCTAAAATATTTAATATATTTTTCTCAATAATGACAAGAAATATCGACAGCTTCATGCTTTTTCCCTTGTTGTGTTAAAACACTCCGTTTTTCATGTACCTACTGTTCAATTTATGAGGTAAGGTCACATTTTATAATTAAATAATACTTCTATGAAAGTAAACTCAATATTTATGTATACCAAATGCAAAAAAAAATCAAAACGAAAACAAAATTTTGCTATCAATAAAACAATTGAAATGGAATTTAAAAATGTTTCTTTTGGTCAAATAAAAACTGAAGATACTTCACTTATGTTAATTATGTAAAGTATATTCCTCTCATAATTATGTACTTACATCATACATAAGTATCTAGACTGAATAGAACCCACTACTCTCATCCTATTGAAATTCGACAAAAAAAAATCACAAACTACCCATGTATATACGAACAGTAGGAGTACAGGTACGCCACAAATCAAATCCACACACAAAACAACACAAAAGTTAATTACAAAAACAAAAGGGGATTTTAATACAGGAAAAGTTTCAGGAAAAGCCGATTCGCCATGACCATGGTATATTACCCATTAAACCCACGGTACCAACGCCCATGCCCATTCAATGTTACCGTATTACACAATACTGTTTCAACTTATTACCACGGTCGTCCACCTTTGACAACTATTGTGATTTATAAGAGCTAGTATGTAGCGCATGCTCGCAGAAACGATTGGCTTCCCATATTTTATATTGGCGCTAGTTAAATTTTGATATTTTTTATGGTCTTATTATTACCTATTTTCCATTGTGTATAATCTTTTGTTTGTGGACGTCGTTTTGGCTCAGATGTCGATGTCGATTAAATGTGATAGTAGTTAGTTCAAGTTTATTTACGGCATCGTTTAAAATTCAACATGAAAATCAATTGCTTAATAAATATCTGCATTTTACTTTATTTTTTTGTAAATGTATAATAATCAACAAAATAGATTTTGAAAATATTAACCTATCACAGCCATACCTACTAATATTACACAACCTTTCAATCTCTACAGTCTCGTTCATTTCGCGGGGTAAATAGAGAGTACCTACGTAAAAAAAAAAAAGAAACTCATAAGTCACTTCGTTCGCACTCCATCCATTTAAAGCCTATTGCTTGTCGGGTGGCTGGAACAAACGTCGCGCTTTGTCTCAGAACACAAAGCACTGCGTTGGTTGGAAAACGAAAATGTTTTAAGTATATAAACATTAGCCTAAAGTAGGTAGGGTATGATTCTCCTCGAGTTAGATTTCTCAACTGTGTTGTTATGACTTCTTTCTTTTTTGAATTGTTTTTTGTTGAGTTTTATGTAAATATTTATATATGTATAATAAAATTTAAAAATCTAGGCCATAGTGGTACAGCGGCACTGCATCTGATTGTAAAAGCGATGATTGTAGGTTCCATTGCCACTTGTTGTAGAGAATTATATTCATTTTCTCGGTTAGATTAAATAAGAAAAAATCTTATAACTGTAAAAATCTTATAACTGTAAAAGCTAACACGATAGTTGTGGGTTCCATTCCCACTCAAAAATTTTCCTATTATTCTAGGCTATATATATACACTCTAGGCTACCTCTATCTATTCTAACACAGTTTTCGCAATTAACGAAATGAAAAATTTTTTTTAAAAAGTATTGAAATATCCGATGTCCCAATACTCAAATATTATCATAGTAAGTAATGTTTATACAAAATTGGCATACGATATAAACAGTTCATTGAATCATATGAATAAATATTGCATTTCAGTGTCAAAGTACTCGTATCGTAAGTCAACGTTCTGCCCTCATACTAAGATTACGAAAGAAAGTTATTTACCCACAATTTTGTTATTTGTGACTCATATTTACAAGTTGTTCTTTCGTCTGTCGGTATATATGTAGGTAGGTGATAGTATATATATATCCTATGACAATGGTTGCTTGTTCTGTGCTTAAGAGTTTGGTTGACCGCGCTAATCTCAGGAACTACTGGTTCAAATTGATTTTTTTTGTATTGGATAATCCCTCTTACCCTCTTCGCCACGGCTAAAACCTAGTACGTAAATCTAATATATATTATCATAGTTAATTTATGTATAATATCAATAGAGCTCTCAAGTTTTTACTAACAGAAAATAGCTGTTTAACATTTTGCATAATGATATTAGCTAATTTGAAATTCTTTAAAATTTTCATACTTATATAATAAATATTCGTCGTAAGCTTTTTTAAATAATGTTTTTTGATAATTTTAGTTACGTAATTTTCTAATTTAAATATATTTCTATTAGATTTTAGCCGCGGTTAGCCCCCGTCATCAATGAGTGCCCTTAACTATGTCCACAGGTAGGTACATCGAAATCCATGAGGTAATTAATGTCTAGGTATAGCTTATAGGATTCCTGGACTATCGAACACAAAAATATTTTTTGAATTGAAACCAGTAGATCAGCTTTAATATTTTAGTAAAAATAATAATTATTATAAAAATTATTAACTATTTAGGCTAGCCATGGATTTCAAGTTCGATCTCGAGAGATATTGTAACTCTCTGATTTACTTAAGCCCATATTTATAAATCACTCTCAACTCTCAAGATAGATCTCAGAGTTGAGAGTGGCTCATAAAGACGAAACTATATTTATTATAGATTCACTTTATAAACTATACTATAACAGCGCTAAAATAAAAAAAAATAAAAATAATAAATTAATCGAGTAACATTGAATAGGTAATTAACGAGTAAACGATGCAGCCGATTCGCACTTGACCTATATTTTAAGCATAATTCTTACAATGGCGTACTGCCCTTTACTTTCAATACCTACTATGGGGGTTGGTCATAGAAATTATAATATCTTGTTAGGGGATATCGTACTTACTAACCCTGATAGTGGGAGAGGGATGAATGAATTACATAAATATAAAGTGATTTTTACTCTTTTTTAATCGTTTTTTCTTATTTTTTTTAAATTATTTGATATTTTCACGCTGGATGCAGGATATGGTATATATTGTAACAATACAACCGTAGGCAGAGGGAACCTAGTATTAAGAATTAAGACATTTCGTTCCTCACGCATTATCCAATTTTCAAAACATTACGTGATTGTTAATGCGACAGTTGACGGAGAAATGAAAATAATTCGTTAATTTCGAATGGTAATCGTCCTCACAACTTTCATACTTACAGTCAGACTCTATAAAAAAGCCTTTATACTTAATTATATTATTTTTTGTACTGACTTGTAATATAACCTAAAAGTAATATATTAGATACCTATAAGAGTATATTTCGACAAAAAGAAAGAAAGTAATAATGATTATATGGACTCTATATAATCATTATTACTTATAATTTGTACATGATATTGGTTATCGGAGAAAATGAACCCCATGCTTTTTACCAGAATGGAGGATGAAATAAATAAAAATATATGGCCTGAGATCCCACCGCTTGAACCTGCAGGTACGATGGCAACCCCTGTTTGCGCCAGTTATTTTCCAGGCAACCATGTTTTATAGTGTTCAGAAAAAAATAAGCTTTAATTTGATATATAATTCATTAAAAAAACACATGCGTGCAAATTATTAACATTAGTGACTTGTTTATACCAGGCAACGCTAGACTTGCGGCAGACTGAGAGCTGGCAATCCTTAATTTTCCAATTCCTTATGTGATTATCTTTCAAATGATGTGCGATTCATATAAAAAACGTATGAGTGCAATTTTCTCCAAAAACGAGTTACGAAAAAATATAATTAAAGGTGATTGCGGCAGGATTCTTCTAGGCAACCCAAGTGTAATCTGTTCTACTAATCATATATTATTCATTAATATAAGTTTAATTAAGAAAACTGATACCTGCAGGTTTAAGCGGTGGGATCTCCACCTAATAAGAGACATCAATAGAATAAATACATTTGTACTCACGATAGCATCTAACAGTTATTAAACTTTAATAATAAAACGAAAATTAAAAGCGTAAAGGTTAATCGTGAGTTTAAGAACCCAGTGACAAGTCACGCTCCACTCTTTCCAATTTACTAGATGCGTGTCTGATAAACGAACCTTGTACAACTTGAAATAGAACTGCTGTAGCGCTTGTATGAGCATTTCAGTTCATAAAAATATAGGTTTTCTTTGTCATATACAAGATTGAGGTTGAACAACCCTGAACATGGACACAATTGTCCATCCCCAGTAATAGAGCAACGCGAAATGTTCAATTGTCCTAACGCATCGCTGAACCAGCAAACGGACCTCATTAGTCGAAATGTCCGCATGAACTAAGTTCAAAGCGTACACCGTACAAGAATGAGGCACTGTCTCGATCCAGCACCGATATTATGCACGATATTCAATCGATAACAGAATAAATTCATTCTGAGCCCGCGATATGGGTCGCGCGACTCGCCAAAACAAATAAAAATGCAACGATAGTCGACAGTACATCGACCTTGCATCCGCGACCCGAAGACACCAATATGACTCCCGTCTCCTCTTAATAGGGTCCGATATTCCCTGTCGACGGCAAGGAAAATAAGAAAGTAAAACCCAAGATGAAACTAAAGACGACCGCTCGGATCTGCGCCACCGGCGACCGTAAAACTGCACGGGGAAGCTTCATTTCGCCATAACCGATACGAGAGCCGAGTTATAGGAGACGGCGAGATAAAGACGCATTCATACAACGTTATCGCGGCGTTGCGTTGAACGAGTAAATATTTCGAGTTGCACGTTATCTTGAATTAATGCCGTTTTGAAATATTGAATTTAGTTTGGCGACCGATTGCCGCTCCGACGTTACAGCTGTCGACCCACATTGTGCAGTGATTCAACTCAAACTTTGGATAAAACGTTTATCTTTATGTGTTTAGTTAAATAAATTTGCTTGTTAACTGCGAAAATCTTATGAAATAACCTTTTGTAGATTAAAATTGATGTTGAAATTGTCATATATCTATGGATTTCATCGTAATAGTCAACTATAATATTTTTCTTAATGCAATAATTTTTTTATCATGTTGATAAGAAATAAAAAATAAAATAATACAATAATATCGCGCGGGGCCTCCTTCATTGTGCGTTAGCCTCTACTCTTTTGCCTATTTAGACTGTTAATATAATTCAACGTACCTATATTGTCTTATGACCCTTAGCTTTCTAGGTTTAAAATGTTGTCCTAAAATTTTAAGAGACGGAATGATATTGGATTTTAAATATAGTTAGGTATATAATTATTTTCATTTGTCTTCAATGTTTTTAATATCTCGTTCTACTTGCCGATTACCACTTACACTCGGTAAAATAGTTGATAAAAGATGCTAATATAATTTAGTATTTTTATTTATTTATATAGAATTTTATTGTTACAGATTAAAACGAGCAGTCCTCGAAGGCTCTAGCAACAGTGCTACAAGACGAGCTTACACAGAAGATGAACTGCGATCTGCTCTGCAGGATATCCAATCTGGGAGGTTGGGAACTCGTCGGGCCGCCGTTGTCTACGGCATACCTCGCTCCACTCTTCGCAACAAAGTCAACAAGTTTGGTCTTATGTCGGATACTGGCCAAGAATCGGATCCGGATAGTGAACCCGATAAAGCAGAATCACCACCATCCGTTATCCTCAAAATACCGACTTTCCCACCTCCAGATGAAAAAAGTCCTTCACCAGCGACGTCGATCACTACCCCAGTTACACCCATCACTCCGCTCCTACCACCTCAGCCGCCGCTCAACCCACCATCCCAACTTTTACTCCCACCATCAGTTTTTGCAGATCCACCTTCCTCTCAGCACCTTTTTACATCACTGAGTGATGTCATAGCAAAAAGCATCAGCCAAAAGTTCCAACAGCCACTAGATAGACCACAACCATCGGACCTGCAGTACATGCGAGCACCCGATAGACATGTATCCGTAATTAAAACTCCTCCAGACAATCAGAGAAATTACGCGATGCCCAGCAACTCAAAAGCTACGCCTAATAATGGGCAACCAGCCGCCGGCGGAAAAGGCACAAGGCCCAAACGTGGAAAATACAGAAACTACGACAGAGATAGTTTAGTGGAAGCTGTGAAAGCGGTCCAGCGCGGTGAGATGTCTGTCCACCGTGCGGGCTCATACTATGGAGTGCCGCATTCCACACTAGAGTACAAAGTAAAGGAGCGGCATCTGATGCGGCCGCGGAAACGAGAGCCGAAACCCCAACAGGAAGTGAAGCCTCAACCTCCGAAACCTCCACCGAAACCTCCCACAAAATTCACCAACGGGCTGAACGGGCCAGACAGCTATCCCAACTACCCGTTCTGGCCGGGAGGGTTCGCGCCGCCAGCCCCCGACCTGTACGCGTCGCATATGATGAGGCGCCTGCGCGAGGAGGCGCCCCCGCCTGCCAATGGTTCCTTCCTCGAGGGCATCATCCGCTCCAGCCTGGAGCGGCCGGCCGCGCTCATGCAGCGGCTGGCGGCGCCGCCCTCGCCANCGCTGCGGCGTGGCGGCGGCGCGGCGGGCGACGAGCCGGCCGCGCGCCGCCCGCGCCTCGACTCCGACCACCAGCTCGCGGCCGACATGCGCGAGGCCGTGCAGCGCCTGCGCCAGGACAAGGCGCGCCCGCGCAACGGCACGCCCACGCCGCCGCCCGCCGAGCCCGCGCACCCCCACCCCCATGCCCACCCCGGCCCCGCCTAGCCACTGTGATAATTAGTATTGTCAGATACGGTACGCTCATTCGGGACTTCAGCTCGAACGATCGGGAATAGTGAAGTGCAGTACTAATGCCACGCAGGTCCATGCCGAGTAGCAGGGTGGGGACATCTGGCAACACTAGTGATAATGTACATTCCGCGGCACGTAGCGACGCTCTCCCTTACTTACGGTTCCGCTTCATCACCAAATATCACAGTTACCTACCGGTTCAATACAACACAGCTTTACTGATATCACAACTACGCCCATAAGTAGACCGTTGCATTACAGTGTCGGGGTTACTTTAGAATCGATGTAAATTTTCTAAATTGTAATTTTTATATAAAAAGGAAACTAGAAACAATATTTTCTATAAAATGGCAGACTGTTTAGAAGTGAGCTTGCTTTTCGAATGTTGAGTTCGATAGTGATATTAGAGTAGCCCCGGTACTTTTCCGACAGGTTGTCCAAAATTCTCCCTCAACTCTCCGGAAACCTCAGTTTTTTAAGTAAAGGCAACCAAAAGTTAATGTTATGAAATCAACTATTTAAATATTTTTAAGTAAATAAAAAAACAATGTAACAAATTAATTATAAAGCTAGCTATGAGTGTAAATGTTATCGATTTTTAAGTGAATACGCAGATTTTGTGCGGTGTTTTTATAATTAGATAGGTAATATATTGAATGAAGTAACTGGGACGGTCACGCGCCCGCTGGAGGCGGGAAGTATCGGCTTCGACGCCGAAATCGGACTTGTGCAATTATTATTTTGTAAAAAATAGTAATTTAATGTGTGTGTGTGTGTGGTTCTGCGGCTCTGTGGCCCCGTGGGCCAGCGCGGGGGTCGCGGGTTCGGGGCCACGCGGGCCTCCATATTACTAAATGTGATATTTAGGTATTACGAGTGCGGTTGGCGTGGCGCGAGCGCGGTGTTTACACCGACGTGCATCTTAGTGAACTTATATATTTTATGTACTATTATTGTATCTTAAGAAGATATATTCTTATTTTTCATGGTCCAAGTTTTAAATGTTTTATCGACTATACAAAAATATGAATAATCATTATTATATTCTTGTCGACTTTAAAAATTATAACCCACAAAAAATCCTCAAAAAAAATTGATATCTTCACATTTGTGACATTTTTTGGTGTTCAATCGGATTATATGAATAAGGAGGAAATGGAAAAATGTATACGCTCTCACAGAATAAATTTTAGGTAAAATATTTGGATATAAAATTATCATACGATTATTAGTAGGTTACGTGTTAATGTGCGCCTCATTGAAATTAAAAAGTCTTTGTATCGTGTATGTAATTAAAATATACATATATTATATACAAGTTAAATTAAAAAATTATTATCGTACATTTTTCTTCGAAGACCACGAGTAAGAGAAAATAGGTCCGAGTCTGACTTCGACATTTCGACATATAGTATCATTCGTTCGTGGGCCCGAAATAGTTATATATTTAAAAAATAAATAATTAAATAAATGTTTTATATAATCTGTAAGTAAAATTGTCATACATATCCTTTGCCGAGATGTCGAACGCACACTCTGTGAAAAGAAAAAAAAACAAAAATTTTTATATTCGAAATTTAAACTAGTCGATAGCATGTTTCACTGTTTCCTTTCCCTGTGTATAATTTTTGATGTCTTTTTAGAAATTCTCGAAAGTTCTATTATCGTAACTGTTACGTGCATTTACTTACGAGTATTTAGTATCGGTAAAAGACTTAGCGTAAACGAAAGACATGTCACGTGACGTCGCGTCAGACCGCATTTCAAATGTTCCAAATTTAAAAATCGAACAACTTTTTTTTAATACGTACACAATGCCCGTTTGTTGATAGATTAAAAATAAAAACAAAGGTTATTTTGTGTAAGTTGTACAGATTATAGGAAGGGACGATTTGCAAAGAATTTAGATGTTAAACATTCCGTTTAGAATGTTACTAGATTTTTTTTTATAATTAATATAAATATTTTTCGCATCGGGAACAAATCATTATGTTATTTAATCTTATTTTGTAACGTTAGTTAATTTTTAAGTGGCTTATTTTAACCTTATATATTATGATTATATTATATTGAGATGTTATACATGTCATTGTTTTGTGCAAGTGTTTGGGGTTCGAGTCCCGGTTTAAAAGAGAGTTGCGACTGATATGTAGAATAATACCGAGCTGTCGCTCGGTCGGTCTGTACAAATGGTATACGCCTTAACACTTTAATGTTATTGACAGTGATCTCCGCGAACAACATCTCGCGAAGACAGCGCCGCTTCCTCGCCGTAAAATTTTTGTATACTTTTTTACTTAAAAATAAAGTAGTATCATTGCCTTTTGCCTTATATTTTGTACTGGCAACTCAACTGGCCCTAAGTTTACATCAAATTGCTTTACAAGAGATCACTGTGCAATTAGTGAATCGTTTTATTGTATATTGTTCAATCATTTTTCCACATAGCGTTAAGCATTTTAGTTGATAATGTAGCGTAATTTTGAATTAATAGGTAGGCGGTAGTAATTTTTTAATATTTTTGTTAATTTTTTTTCGTATCTGTAATAAATTCCTTAAGAGTTAGGTTAATCTTGAGCGGTCCTCGACTGGTCTAGGAACAAAAAGACAATGAAGGGATGTTGCATTTTTTTTATTACTAAAAATCATAAATAATCTATAAGATTTCAGAAAAACAACGTGCAACCTAACAATTAACGCGTTTCTAACGAAATCATCGCTCAACAGTTTATATCCGTAGCTACTTGTGCGAAGATCTCGTCGCCTATAATGTGGACGCGCGCTTCGTCCGAAGGAGACAGAGACAATACAGAGACATATTTAGATAACTTCATCGATATTTTGGTAATGGAGTCGACGGACCGCGGCGTCCACACTATATCTTTATGATCGTTATATTTTAAAAGACATTGCCAGATCTTATTTGTAAGCATTCGTAAACACATGTTGTTTGTTTGTGTGACTGTATCTGTACATAGCCGCGCGCTGGCCGCGGGCGAGGCGCCCCGGGGGGACAGTGGGGCGCCACCACCACCGGGGCGCCCGCGCCTCCCGCCAGACCGGCCATAGGTCGATAATGTAAGCTTCACCTATTGTTTTCCTTATATATCTATGTACTTTTTATATGGATAATTCCTTATTACACTAGATATACGGAACAGACGGGAGATTTTGTTTTAAACAAATAAAGGTTCGGACGTGGGTTGCCACGTTAAAAAATAAATGTACAACATAAAGCATTTAATTTTAGACATATTAAATATAATGTTAACTTTATTAAAGATGATAGTGTTATTCGAAATATTTTCTTGGTATTTATTTGTGAAAGTAACGCTTAAAATTCACATCACATGCTTGATACTGGGGAACATTGATTTTCATGATGTTTACTGATCGATATACTATTTTTTATTTCGGATCATATAAGATTTTTTCTCTAATGGATTTAGGTAACGGACCAATGTAAGATATAAAGTGTTATTCCCTAAACAAAACGACGGCTCGCGTTTCTTTTGACAAGCCGAAAAGAGATCGAGATCAAAGTATAATATTGTTATTTAATTATTGAGTACAAGTTTTAATGGAATATTTTTTTTTTTTATTTCAATATACAATTACTCGCCTCTTTTTGTTGTTTTGTTCCTTTAGTTTTTATTAATATTGTTTAGTTTTCATTTTTTTACTGATAAACAAATCGTTGATTTAAGTGACTCAATAATGATTATTTTATTATTATTATTATTATTATAGATATATGTCTATATTATTCACTTCCTCAGTAGTAGAGTGATGTTTATACACTATTTCTACATTAAATAACTCACACCTGTTGCGGCGGATTGTTAAAGAGATTGTTTGGTACGCGATTGGCTCAGCACCGTATTGAATCTAGTCAAATTTTAGATGAGAAAAAAAAAGCACATAAGAAATGAAATGAAAACATAAATTTTCTTTGGAAAGCTAAGCTTACGATGATTCGACTGACATTTTTGTAAAAATAAAATAACGAGAAAAAAAAATAAGAAAAGATTTTTAACGTCCAAAAACTTAGTCGCTAGGCGACACAAAAGTTGATTTGAAAATGTGGAATTGTACAATTGTATGTATGTTTGTGTAACTGTTTCTTACGTATAACTAATGTATCGTAGCATCATTTGAAGTGAACTATTTTTTTTTTCATATTATGTAATGACCTTTTAATCTATAAGATCTTTATGTCTTACGTTATATCTTAATGAAGTGGCTGGTTAGGCAGGTGTAAGAATGTGCGAGGATATTTAAAACCTGTATACAATAAATTTCTTTCATTTGTTGAAATATGTTTTGTTTTATTTATGCTTATTGTTCCCTGTTTGTTATTTTGATAATATATCTGAAAACTAACTTGGAATGTATGGTAGTCTAATAAATATAAAAAATATATGCTCTATATTTTTTAATATTTGCGGCATAGAAATATTAAATACGTTAAACTAAAATATTTTTTTTATTGAACAATATACAAATGATACAAATTATCAAGCATAAAGTCTCCCTTTCATTCTTTAAGACACGCTCATTCAATTGAGTATAACTGGGCTTATAAAAACATCAACATACAGACAATTACATATTATTACAAAATGAATTTAAATTAAACTATAAATAAATTAAGGGTTACAAACCGCCACATGTTGGTCGGTATGCGACACAATAACCTCGAGACCTAATTTCTTAAAGCTTTTTCTGATAATTTGGCACAAACGCCAGCTGTCAATTCAGAAAAAAAACCAACAAAAAAAAACAAATTTGCTTAAAAAGTATTGATAAAACATAATAACTTATGTAAATTAACAAAGAAACCACAAATGACAGGTAAAATATAATTTTGGTTTCACAATTTCGACCGTACCACCCTCGGGGCAACGGCACTTGGCTCCAAGGCCGTTTTAAAAAACAAAAAAACAACAAGATGGCGGCGCAAGTAAATTCGTTACGTTAAAGAAATAACCAGTTCTAAAGCAAGTACAATTTTGTATATTTTCGTCGCGGATGAGTGAAATTGTTGAATTATTATTCCAAATATAGATTTCTTGTTTACTGCTGCAATATTATTGATGGCAACGACTTATTTTAATTATAAATGCAAATAATATGTTTTGTAAGCAAACTTTAATTATAATATTATAGGTATTCAGAAGTATCTATGTAGAAAAAGACTTTTAGCTTCGCGCTCGCTGTATTCCTTATATAACAGAGTAGACAGAGCGAACCTAAGTATTAAGTAAGTAAGACACTCCTGAAGAAAGAAAACATTGCGTGATGAATGACGTAACTCAAAATAATGATAGAAAAAATGAAAATAATTTATAATCAGACCTAGACCCAGTTAAATGAATAGGTCTAGGTGTATAGTCTATTTATAAATTATATCGAATATTATTATGATTTAACTCAATAAAGTAAGTAATACTACAGTCTACTATAACAAAATGTCACAGAAATTGAATTCGGCCACTGACGCAATGTATTTACACATACAGTAAAGTACAGTAAAGTGTAAAGTAAGTGATTTGTCACTAATTTATAACTCCTCTTCAACTACACCAACAATATACGGGTAAGAGCTGCATAACTCTAATATTTAGTACACACCGATGACTAATTCTAAGTAAACTACTATCAAAATTACTAAACCACTCTATAAAACACTAAAAATACGTATACATATAAGTATTATAATATATAGGAAAATCCAAAGAGAAATAAAATTTCGTTTAAGGCACGCCTTTTAACTTGACTTTTTCTTGTTGCGCTGGCGCAGGACAAAAAGCCGAAACGTTAGTAACCGTGACCTTACTTGCTACACTTGTGTGTGTTTGTGTGGTTGTGTGTGTGGGATGCTTACTCAGTTTCCCTTTTGTATTGTTGCAAAGATTATTTCATTAATTTTATGTAGATATTATGTTTTTGGTAGAATTTTTTATCTTTATAATGTTATAAGCTGTGACAGTTAAAATAAATATACATTATATTTCTGTGCTATTTATAAGCTATTCGAATAGGATAGATGTGAAAATACCAATTAGAAATAAAATTTATATGCAAGGCAACACATAAAAAATATAATTTTGCAACCATATTTGCGTTCTGCCCAGTGCTTAAATATCTTCCAAATCCAAAACATTCAACTCTATCAGTAGAACGAATTTTTTTTTAAAACTCCATTATTCTGCAATCCTAATATAAACATATATATATATATATATGTTTTTTTAATTTCACAAATAAAATTAGCTTTAATATTAATTTTACCTTTATCTCGAACAAATTTACCTCAACTAGCACATTTTAAAGGTCTCGCATTCTTTGCGATGCAATTGGGTTACTTGTACTTTTCATTTAGGCATACAGCCCGCAATCATTTGGGCGATGCACTCCTACACTGACCTTGGTCACACAGCTGTATGAGAGTGTACGATTTTTGTGTTTAAATTTTTTTGCTGTTTTCGCTTTCTATTGAAAGTTATATAGAAGTTATACTAATATTAATATGTAAATGTAGATTTAGATTGGGAAATTTAATTTTAGAGGTTGTAATTTTTTATTAAAGTCTATACTAATTAAACTAAAGTTGAAGAGTTTGTTTGATTCGCTTTGTCTTGTTACCCGAGCAATAAATAAACTATAATTCAATCTACCGAGTGCGAATTGAACCCAGTCTTCGCTTTTACAGCCAGAAACTGTGCCGCTGGAATCATTATAAGCAGCATTTTAAATAGTAAAAGCACAAGTATAACATGACATTTCATGGACATAGCGTGACCATTACTCCCATGGCATTTAGATACCAATGTACTCGTATATGTAGATAATTGTCCATCCCTATCTTATTTAGTACGGACACATTAAAGAACTTGGCAATATATAGATAGGTAACTGTGTTAAAATTTATAATAATGCGTATAATAATTGCGTGCACACTGACGAAACTTAACGCCGCGGTTTTGCCTCGACACCAGAGCGAAGAAATGGAAATATAAATTTAACTAAGCATTTCATTTCCTCGAGTAGGCATCGATCTCACAACCAACGTACATGCGAACGTATCTCGACTAATTAGATCATCAACATACCTATACCCAGCTAAAACTATAAAGATTTTTATGACTAGAATTGAACCCACTACCGTGCAATTTGATGGATATAATATAACCATTTTAAAATTGTAATCAACCAACCATATTTTGTTTATGAAGCTATCTTCATCTAAAGAAATGATCAATTTAGTGACTATAAACTAGGTATCTAAAACGACTTCCCACGTTATTCATTCTGATATTAACCGTTAGTTAAACATAGTAAATTTTACAGCTTTTGAGTTAATAAGAAGTACAGCTTCTTGTATAGTATAAGGCTTCTTACGATTACCGTCGGCTACTCAAGTTTTGTCATATTTATAACCTTTTTTAGATTGCGTGTAAAGTCGCAGAACTAAGCGCCGCGCTTCGCCTCAATACCAGAGTAAAAAAAATGAAAAAGTTTATTTATAAGATTTTCTTAGTACATATTGTAATGTATTTTACACATTCGATGAGTGTGGATGACTATTATTAGAGTGACTGTTTGTAATTTATATTTAAAATATTTTATTTATTGTTCCAACATTCCATTCACGACGGGAAGTGGAGATCGGAGTGTCTTAACACCTCTTAACGCCTCTATATAAAATAGAGACGATGTATGAAATATATGTATATTATGTTAGTCAGAAATATTTTGGTCATGTGCCTAGGAATGGGGGAATAATCCGGTGTCATAGAATTTTTACCAACAAAAAATTAAGCGTTAATTGGAAAAGAAAGTTTTATATAAAAAGATCAGTTGAAAACTAAAGTCAAAAATATCTCTAGATATACCACTGATTTTGGTATATTTTTCACAAAATTTCAAAGTGCGACTTTATTTATAGAAAACATAAATAATACGGCAAAGTAAAACACAAGTTCCGCTTTAAATTAGCTCATTGTGCTACCCGTTGGCACAAAAACAATATTTTCATCCCAAACTAATCTCAAGAAGCGTCAAGAGAGGGGAAACCACTCACAAAAGGAAATTGCTGTAATTTACGTGATATCTTAAAAAACATACAGTTTTTGAATCTTTTTGTTTTAAAATGAAAACTAGAGAGTAACAAACATTTTTTTCATGATTACCTTTTTTTAATAACACTAACAAAAAGACTAAAGTAGTCTTTTTTAGTCTTAGAATTAGTAGGCTAAATTTTTAAACAAGAGAACGCGAGGTTGATTAAGCACGTATTCACCTATGAATGTGTAGAAATGTTTTAAAGTTAGCTTAACTATAGTAGTTTTTTTTATTTATATATTGAATTATATAATGAATTATATAATTATGCCTTTTTATAAAAATATTAAGTTAATAAAAATATTTTAACATCGTGGCACAGTGGAATAGTGAACCAATTATACACGAAATGGTTAGGAGTTCTATATTTCAACAATATTCGCCGCTAAACGGGCGATGTCTCTACAATAAGTGGAGAGTATTCTCTCCGGCTGTACGCGGAATATTTGTAAAGATAAGAAAAACCCTTTGTGATACATCTAGTTATGATACTGGGTGCGATAATTGATAAGTAACATGTTGAGGACCAAAACCCTTTGTTTATACCGGAAATGAGTGGCAAATAAAAAATAAATAAATAATAGAGTAACCTACCTGTGTAGTTCAACAACAAGAAATAAATGTTTGGAGATGAAAAAATCTTTTTTTGTAAAGTTTGTTCGTAATGCGCTCCTCATTTATTCAGAACATCAGCTGCCATCTAGCGACGTTTCCATAATTTAAAGTATAAATATAAATGTCGTTTTTGGACAAACGTAAATATAATTTAATCAAACTATTTAAATAAAAGGAATTGAAAGCCCACAACTTTATTTCCGTGAAATATATAAAACATTTATTCCATCCGAATTTTGGGTAATTCTAAGTAAGAATTATAACTATATTAAACTATTTTAGTAACTAAAATGTTTATATATACCCTGTGTAGATGGATAGAGTATAACATAATGTAAATAGAATAATGAAGCATGTGTTACTTACATAAAATGTGAATATTAATTATAAACAATTTTATAAGCTATTAACAAAATAATTTACTAACAATTTTATATTTACTTTTATTGTGTTGTGAAGCGAGAACGCTTAGTAAGTAGTGACATCTTGTGATATATTTAACACAGGTACGTACTATAAAGATAGATAGTAAATATGGCGGCATGCCATTATTTTTAATTTGCATATATTGATGTAGATAGCGTTAAATCATTGATAATTTTTCTGTATTTTTTTTTACTTTTGATTCCTAGTCTTAGAGTGGTAATATTTTATAAATTTACAAACTAAATATGTATCGATAAAAATTTTGTAATGGTTACAGATTCTTATTTTTTAATATGATTATACAAAGACGTGAAAGCTCGTATAGTCTGTATGCTGATTGTTTGTGGCAATATTAAAACGTCAAAAACAGAGTTGCTACACCTTCAGAATTTCCTATTATTACGATATGTATAGAATATTATTGAAAATGATTTGATTGATTTTATTATAAAATGATTTCCTTACCGACGGCATTTTTATGTTCTAAAGTTTAAATAACAGTATATACCTTTCTTTTTTAAAACACCATAAATTTCAAGCTAATATATATTCTGCCCTTAATAATATTGTTAGTAAATCATTTAATTTTTATTAAATCAGCTTCACACTGTATCCTGGTGAGTGCGGGACACACCAGGATAGGCAGAGGGGACCTAGTGTTGAAACATTCCGTTCCCCACTTTCTGTCAAAATCCGGAGTAGCGGAACTCAACATCGCACTGCCTCAACACCAAAGTAAGGAGGTATTACATGTTGAGTGGGGATCGAACCCACAATTTACAATCACACACTTGTACCTCGCAAAGATGCCCATAGTTTATGTTAAATGCTAATAATTTAACAGCTTTATGGTGAATTTTTTTTAAATAATTTATTGAGTTATTGATATTTCATAGATGTTTTTGAAATTTTCATTCTTTTTGGTTTATGTAACTTATTTGTTGGTTTTTCTTTATTTTCTACAAAACGGTTTTTGTAAATTGCTATTCGTGTCGTAAATATATAATGTATTTATAAATACATATCAAATAATACATTCTTTCCTTTTTTATATTTCTTTAAAGTTCATTAAACTAAAACAAGAGTTTCTTTCTCAACTAGATTATATTATAACATAGGGAAAATGTAGCTTAGAGTATGACAACACCAAATCTAGTACCGTACGGAACCTACACGACGCACGACCGCTTTTAACGTCCGCGATAAGTTAACAAAACTCGTATAAAATGCATACATCAAAATGGTAGAATCACTACAAATGTTTTTATTTCTTTTCAAATCAAAATACAGACGAAAATGGTCCTGGTTCTCGCCGTTCCTGTGTTCAGTGCTTATAGTGTTATTGTTTTGTCATGGTGTTCTCACTAGATGTAGTGATCATAACTGCTTGAACGGTGTCTGTAGGAATGAAAGCTGTGTGTGCTACGACGGCTGGCAGGGCCCCCAGTGCCAGCACTGCGGCGGCAAAATAAAGTAAGCCCTTTTACTTAATGTTACCACTGGCAGTTCAGTGACCTATTTGACAGACGGCATGTCGTGTACGTATTTCGCAAAAACATAATACTCAGGATTATCTAATTATTTTCTTTGGCTTCCTTATTTCATCCTTTTTCAGTGAAGGTCGCTGGACAAAGCGTGACTATTCGAAAGGCAAACTGTTGTTTATTCTTTAGAAACTCTGAGTGCGACGTCTAGTGTAAGGAAAGGTGACCGTTTCGAAAGACCAATTGGTTTCAATTTTGATTCAAAACAAAGAAATCATATAAAAGTGGTGAATTTTAATCTAATTTGTTTGTTTTGGCTTAAAATGTATTATTGTAGCAAAAATATATAAAATAGTCATAACTATTCTTCATTATATAAATAAACAATACTATTTTAAATGTATCCATACAAATCTAACATTAGTAATTCATTTACCATAATATATGTGATTGAAAAACCTTTATACTATAATATAATAATCCTATTAACTGTGACCATGATAGTCTTTTTATTGATTGTTGAACAATTTACTGTGATTCTTATTGATACTATACACTAACTATGTTTTTCTGTCTTCTAACATTGAGACCACTTTGGTGCAGGGGGAAAGCTTTTGACTGTAAACATGATGATGATAATGAGATGATGACTGTGGGATGAATCCCAACGTGGGGCACTGCTTGGGGCAATGATTATATTTAAATTTTTTTTATTATCCTACTCTAATAGACAAAGAGCACTACATTGAGTTCCATCACTCAACACATTATGTTTATGCCATTATGTGGAAAGTGGGGAATGGAGTGTCTTAATACTAGGCCACCCCACAATATAGGAATGAGCATAAATGAGTTGCCTTTTTTCACATCTATTGGTAGGCGCAGAGTATCTAGTTTAAAGATACTATTCCTACTTTCTCCTTAATTCTTGAAACATTGCATGTTACATGATAGAATTCAATCCTCTGTGTTACCTTCCTAGAGTAAGATAATGAAAGTAATTAATTTTACTTAACATTAGGTTCCCTCTGAAATTTACATTTGAATTTTATATATATAATATAATAAAAATGCAAGATAAAAAGTGTAAACTGTGTCTATAAATCAGTTATATTTAGCTTCACATATCCTGCACATTGCAGGGTAGACAGGAGGAACTTAGTGTCAAGACACTACATATTTCCACACATTAGCAATATTTGTTTGAAACATTGTATGTTGTGTGTGAGTAGTAAAACCATGATTAGTCTTGTTATTAAAGCAAAGACATGAAAATAATTCATCCCCTCATGTGTTAAAGCTGCAATTGTGTCTTCCATTCCTGCTGAAATGGAATTGATATCCATAGTATTTCCAGTCAGTCAGACCCTATGCTATTTAGCAACATGGCCCCTTTTATTATATTCATATAATAAACTAACATAAGACCACCTATTATTTTTTATGGTACATTTTTCTCATGCACATGATGTGTAATTGGATAATTGAATGCACCAGATTGTTTGCAATACTATATTGCCATTCTTTGTTATGATTTTCAACCATTACCACAAGTAATTACTTCAGTATAAATTCTAGAACAATTTTATCTAGAGATTATAATTATATTTTGAAGTATGTAGATCAAAATATAAATAATTTACAATTAAAATCTCAAACTCAAAAAGCTTTGAAAAGTATACAAACAACTGGAAAAGCGCATATAATCTTCAAATGGCTGAACAATATTTTGTTGAATCATGGCTAAAGAACACTCAATTAAGTGAACTCTCAAACAAAGAAAACTAAATTTAAAAATAGTTCACCTGTTAGGGGGCTACAATGCCAACAGATACACACAGACACATCAAATTTGACAATACATCTTTTTTTATAAGCAAAAATCTAGTATTAAGAGAATTAATTTCTGAATTTTTTGAAGTGTATTTGATTATGATGATGATGCCACAGTTCAATGCTAGTAATTGTAAAATTCCCACACAAATGGTGTGATGATATATGGAGATTTAAATCATAGATACATTTCCATATTATATTACTTTTATTTTCACTTTGGCATGTGAACCGATTCATTCAGGAAAAGGTCACTTGTTAAAAACCAGTTATGGATCTTCATGGTCAATGGACACATGCTGTGTAGGTAAATTATAAAACAAAAAATGAGACACCCTAGAACTTTACTTGTTTTATATTTTTTTTGATTCAATGTAGTTTTTTTTAATATTATTGTTTAATTATTTTTATGATTATTCCAGCTTGAGCCGTTATGTAGTTTACTAATTTTAAGCATATTATAGTAATATTCCTTTTTGCATTATGAGAATTACATATTATATGTTAAATAATGTTTTTTTTTAATTATGATTAAAAATATATATATTTAAATGATTTAAAATTGTTGAAAAATAGGATTTGCATATCATCTTTACCTGATTTGCATATTAATGAAACTTAATTTACTAAAAAAAATTACTTCATGAATTAATTCATTAATTAACATGTTTTGAAATGATTTAATTTCTTTGATTGATTTAACTTCTCTGCTCATGCATTATCACAAATTCTGGCTAAAAGTCCATCCACTAAACGAGTTGACAAATTTTATCTCTCATTTACACTTGTTAGTAGGAGGTACTTATTGACTGAGCAATAAAAATAAATAATAATTAAATGATGTTTCAAGTCAAGAGCCATTGTGATGTGCAGGATGAGTCAGTCTGATATCTGGCTCAATCTTTTTATATTTAATTAAATGAATCAACTGTAATTTAAGCAATGGGAAAAAATATATACTATTTATTAATGATTGTAACAGACAGTGGTAATAGTTTTGTAATAATAAGCATAATTGTATTTTCGTAAGTAGTAAAAATATTGTTTGTAAAAGTATTTTTGAAAATATTTTTGACAAAATTCCCCTCAACATGCAAATCTCGCAAATTAAAGTGGAAAGTGAGAGACGGAGTGTCTTAACACTAGACGTCCGTCTATCTAACATGCTATGTGCGAGATTAGAAGGGAAAAACATGAAACTGCTTCATATAAACTAATTGAAATTACTAATAGTTAATGTTTTTTTAACTTATTTTTAGTTTAATAACCATTACTTTTTTCTGCAGATTAACAGAACCAACTGGCGTCATAACGGACGGTCCGGGCAACTACAGTGTAAGCACACAGTGCTCCTGGCTGATATCGCCGCCTAAACTAGGTCCAAACCCGCCAGTACTTCGGGTACGGCTAGAGAGCTTCGCTACAGAATGCGGATGGGACCATCTATACGTATATGATGGGGATAGTGTGAGAGCTGAGAAATTGTTGGCTGTGTTCAGGTAAGCGGTAATAAGCGGAAATATTGTAGGCTGGGTTCATACGAGACGGGGACTTTGTGGGATGGGTTCAGACAACCGGATTTTTTATGCTGGGATATTGTTGGCTGTGTGCAGATGAGGGTTATGTTATATGCAGATTTTGAAGATGTTGGTCAAGCAAGCGGTATTTTTTATGAGAGCGTTCTTTTTAAGCTCATTATAAACTGGTCATTGTGTTCATATTACCACATGTCTAAAAAGTTAAGAACTAAATTATCATCATTATCATTATTTATTTTCCGCGTATTTATTAACGCAAAGTTGCACTACTTAATTAGGCATTCTTTGTCTTGGATTCAAATCATATTGGCCTCAAGATGGCGTAAACTTTATTTAAAATTAAGTAAATTTAATTAAATGTTGATGAGTTTTAATTGTATTAAAAAAATATAATTTATATAGTATTTTGGACAAATTTGTTTTATATCTTGGATGTTTTTGTCTTCTATTGCATTGATACTTTTTTTAGAATGAAGCAAGCGTCGTTCGAATAATAGACAGGAAGCTTTTGATAGTACAGTCGTTTTATACTGTGTTCTGACTTTTATTAATGGTTGAAATATGAATAAATTCATACATACATACAAAAATATGTAAATGTTACTGGGAACGATTAAAAATTTGTAGCCTTTTAAAAAAAACTTTTCGATATAAAAAAAGTCTTAATTGTATTAAATAGTTTTAAATGTTTTTCTTTTTCAAATGAACACTTACATATTAATAGTAAAAATATTAACTAAAACATTACCACTACGACACGAGTTCCTTCCATGGTTCTATCATATTTGAGCTAACTATATTGAGCCAGTCATACAGAGACACTAGTGTGCGACTGTAAGCGTGACAGGTTGTGAGTTTGATTCCCACCCGAGGAATTGATATTTATATTTTCTTTTTCTCACTCGAGTAACTAGGTTCCCAGATTCCCTCTGCCTACACTGCTATGTGCGGGGATACAACGTGTACTAACTATTGAACCAAAAGTTCAATCAAGAAACTGTTGAATAAATTCTGTAGGTACAAGGTAGCCATATTAAGAAGATACATGAATGTAGCATATCAATCACACATCATCACACTATAGAACGCGTATTTAAAAGGGAAGTGATTTCTTGTCCCTAATACTTAGAATCGGCACACGTGTGTGCAAGTCATTTGCTAAGGTCTACTTCTTTGTCGTCTATATGTGATCAGAATCAGCTTCCCTCTTTTTCCCACATAGCAGGGTGGGCAGTACTATTCTCTATTAATACCATTCAAGCACTTCAGCTTTATAACTGAAGAGTTTGGTTTCACGTGCAAATCTCAGGAACTGTTGCTTCGAATTAAAATAATATTTTTGTATTGAATAGTCTATTTATCGAGAAAGGCTATAGGCTTAATAAATTTCATTAGATTAACGTTTCTATGTAACATGGTCCACGGTACATGAGGTCAGAGCTAGCTCGAGCCATTAGACTGTGTCATGTGTCATACACCACTTTTGGTTATTCCCATTGGACCACGCGGGAGAAGTCACAGGTTAAAGCTGTATAATTATAATAATGTATTCGTGATCTAGGTCGATTTTTGGCTGAATTGTTTATCATATTTCCGATATCTACGGATGTTATTGTATGAATTAACATAGCCCATTAACTTCGAACTGAATATCGAAAGATTTTACAGCATGTTCGCTTACTATAATTTCAGCATTTAATATGTTGGTGAAATGTCATTGTATTGTTTGTTTTCAACACATAAAGTAAAGGTGTTTTATATATTAAACAATCAGTTCCGAAGAATACGACGTTGGACTTTACAAACTTAAAATAACTTAAAATATTAGTATTGATACAAGTTTTTTTTCATTTATGGTGGGTTTTAAGGTTCGATTCCCATTCGGGGGAACGATTATTATATTTAAATTATTGTAATTTCGGTAATTGCTTTGCTAGACAAAACACGGCGTTGAGATCCGTTGCTAAACACTCAAGTCTTGAATATGTTTTATTCCAATGACTTTAGTTCATACGATTTCCACTATGACGTCTCACAGAGGAATTTTCTAAGATTTTTTTGCTGATAAATTAACCATATTTTTTCTTCCAGTGGGGTGCTAGACAAGACCGAGTCGAGTTGGACCCGACAGGTGATAGCCAGGTCCGGCAGCGTGCTGATGCACTTTTTCTCGGACGACGCGTACGCCATGGAGGGTTTCAACGTCACGTACGCGGCGTACTCCTGCCCTTCGAATGATCACCGGACTAATTGTTCTAGTGAGTATTCCTGATATACCTAGTTGTAAAATTGCAGTTGTTGAAGTATGAGGATGAGGCCGTTCTACCCTACTGTGTGCCGGATACTGCGTGAAGCTGATCTTTTGTAGTAACGCAAACGACAATTGGGATTACGTTTTTTCATCCGCAGTAATAATTATATTTACATGTATTTAAATAGGAGCAAGTGCGGCGTTAGGTTTCGACGCTAAGTAAAAAATACCAATGTTTTGGTGATAAGCGTGATATAGACTGATCTTTCACTATACTTATATCAATTAGTGACGATAAAACGGAAATATTTTATTGATATTGTAGATCATTGCCTAGAAGTGTCATGTCACACCTGTCAATGCTGGAGGTTGCGGTTTCGATTCCCACAAGAGGTGTTTTTTATTGTTAGTATATATATCACCTCAGGAACTATTCGTTCTAATTCCATTTATCGAAGAAGATGACACCACGTTAATAGTTTTGATATATCTCACTTCACCTACGCCCAGAATTAATTCCTACGCTTAGAATGTGTCATGCTCATATGTCATACACAACTCTTAAGCCCGTTTTTATTAACCGCTCTCAACTCTGAGATCAATCTTGAGTGCGATCACAAGATGCCGTTTTAATACTCAATGGTTTTCATTCATAAATTTATAAATGAAAACGTCATGTCAAAATCGCTCTAAGATCTCAGAATGGCGACCGGCTTTATAATACGCCCCTACTAATGAAAACAGCATCTTAAGAACGATTTCAGAGTTGAGAGTAGTGTTGCCCAAATTCAGTCTTGGTCTTGCAGTCTTGGTCTTGTTCTTGCGTTTTTGCAAGACCAAGACCAAGAACNATAGACTGATCTTTCACTATACTTATATCAATTAGTGACGATAAAACGGAAATATTTTATTGATATTGTAGATCATTGCCTAGAAGTGTCATGTCACACCTGTCAATGCTGGAGGTTGCGGTTTCGATTCCCACAAGAGGTGTTTTTTATTGTTAGTATATATATCACCTCAGGAACTATTCGTTCTAATTCCATTTATCGAAGAAGATGACACCACGTTAATAGTTTTGATATATCTCACTTCACCTACGCCCAGAATTAATTCCTACGCTTAGAATGTGTCATGCTCATATGTCATACACAACTCTTAAGCCCGTTTTTATTGACCGCTCTCAACTCTGAGATCAATCTTGAGTGCGATCACAAGATGCCGTTTTAATACTCCATTGAGTAAATTTATAAATATATATTTATAAATATATATTATAGACGTTTTCAAATATAAATTCATAAATTTATAAATGAAAACGTCATGTCAAAATCGCTCTAAGATCTCAGAATGGCGACCGGCTTAATAATACGCCCCTACTAATGAAAACAGCATCTTAAGAACGATTTCAGAGTTGAGAGCTATTTATAAATACGGACCTTTGATTAATTCCATACTATTTGACCACGCGTGCGCAGACGTCGATAAAAGCTGTTCGTTAATAAGATACCCGTATTATATGGTAAATGATTCTGATATAATTTATAACCGTAATTGTCAATGACTCGTCATAATTTATTCTTTTCTAATTAAAGTACCTATGATTTAAGTGACAATTCAATGACATGCGGGTGTGAGAAGATTTTTTTTGAGCTTAGGTATATTGTAATGTTGGGCGCGTTGGGTAGTTTCATGAAATCTCTAAATTCTCACAAAGAAATGTCAAATAGGAACTTAATAACCGATTAACATATTCACAATATCAGTCTGGTCGTCAGTGTACAAGCTAATTGTCAAAAAAACCAATATTGAATTCCTTCTGTCTCATATCCATACAAAAATCCTTACATATTATATGACATGTAATTTATATCGTCATATTATATTTATATCGCAAAAAAATTAATTATTCTCAAAAAAGGAAAATTATCAACTCAAATAAGTTCTCTCATAATTAATATTCTTATTTTTTCTTCACTAACACCAAGTTACTTTCTTTAAAACATAATAAAATTGAAATCATATTATGAACAATGGAAACTTAGTAATGATTGCATCGGACTGCAATAGGATCTCGAGGATCATATTAGTGTACGAAATCCTTAGCAAATATGCAGGTACGTGAAAGGTTCGCGTGATACGAAATATTATGAAACATAGTAAGAATTGTACGTATATAAACTTTTAGTTTTCCTATATTATTTGACTTAATTTATTAAAGAGTTTACTTAACATTATTATTTTTTCATTTTATTTTTAACTTTTTTATATTATTATATATGCGTTATGCATGCTTAATTCTTTAAAAAAAACGACATTATTTATTGAAAAAAAAAATCTTCAACATTTCATATTAAATTTATATAATTTCATAATATTATATTAGATAGTATATTGCATATTTACCTATATGTGTAAATGAAATATATGATAATCCCTTATATAAGTAGGCAGAGACAACCCCAGTGTTACTCCCCTTTCTGCCATAGTGTGGCGGAGCTAAACACCTCATCTTGTCAGTGCAGGAATATGGAAGTCGAACCTATAACCATCGTATTTGCAGCCGTACTTTGGTCGCCTCATTATTTATATCGAATTTTTATTCCAAGGATGCTATATGTACATACATTTGCAGCTACAGGCACGATTGTAGGATTATGCCTCTTTTAGACTTACATTTCTACGGCTTTATCGGCGTTCTCACCCCTCTATGACTGGACTGATAAGCGACGAGTGGTTCGAAGAAACTTTTTAAGTTATATCCAAGTACAGTATTACGCATTTTGCATTTGAAGAGATTCTGCATTATTTGTATGAGAAACTCAAAACTCAAAAAATATTAATGTCTTGAGTTTCGCGATTCAACGCGCAATATCTCGAAAAGTAGGTGGAAGGTTCTATGAAGGTGAAAGCTTGAAGTTGCTTACCTCAAAATTAGATGTTTGTCTGTCCTCATGAATTAATAGTATTGAGTGCTCAATAGTTTCGATATATATACATATTTACCTTGTATATCCAATACATAACGTACCGCACATAGCATAGCAGCATACCTTTGCCTACAAAGAGAACCTGGTGCCATGACGGTCTCCTTCCTCAATTATTTTTGGAAAAATTCACTGGTTTGCTAATATCACGGAAATACAATTTTTTGTAATAAATTCATTAGGTACCTATATTAAATGGTAAAAGTCAAGTGGTAAAAGTCTATTAACAATATTCAGTATTGATTTAAGGATATTTTTTTTTCAAGAATAATTTGATTAATTGCTTTTTTTTTTTCAATATTTCAGATCATGGTGAATGTGATGAGGGTTCATGTAGATGTGAAGGTGATTGGATTGGAGTAGCCTGTGATGAACCTCTATGTCCCAGTGAGTTATTGTAACATTATTTATTTTTTAATTTTACATTGTTTAAGGCAGTGTCTATAGAACTTCATGAAAAAGAAAGCATCAATGGCGCACACCTTTAAATTTTTCTCATTGGTGTCCATTTCAATTATGTTTATTTACATTGGTCTTTACTTCAGTCTCATCTTGCTTTTATACTTTTTACGATTTGCTATTATTATATTCTAGCGGCCCGAACGCGGCTTCGCCCGCGTGAACTACGTTATTATTAATTTCTGTCTCCATGAGTATCTACGTCCTATAAGTGACGTCCATGCGAAATTTGAGACTGGCATTTGTGGCAACGAAGTTTCATACAAACTTTCAACCCCAAAAACAACCCCTTAGAAGTCGAATATTGCCAAGTCTCAGGTACTCGCTAGTACCTACGTCCTATAAATAAGTCATGTGCAAAATTAGAGATTCCTAGCACACGTAGTTTCTGAGATTTCGTGATGAGTGAGTGACCTTTCGATTTATATATTCGATATATAGATTATAAGTTATTTGCTAATATTATAAGCTTATGAGAATGGTTGTTTATTCCACTTTCACGTAAAAAGTACTGAACTGATTTAGATGAAATTTTGCAGTAGTATAAAATACTTCAGAATAACACATATGCTACAGTTTGTGTAAAGATTTTTTTATGATTATATTATAATATAATAATAACTTTAAAGGGTCGCTATAACTTTCGTCGTAATAACTTTAAACAAACAATAATTGAACACCGATGTCCTCTCCCCAGACGATTGCAACTCTGAATATGGTGCCGGTATATGCACAAACATGGGATGCGAGTGTACCCCCTCGAAATCCGGCATAGATTGCAGTAGGGAAACGAGCAATGCGGGGTGGGGATGGGCGTGGAGGGAGGAGGGGGAGGGCACGGAGCCCCGACCGGAGGGCACCCCGCCGGCGAGCGCTGGGCACGTGCTGGTCAACTACTCTGATGATTTACTCAGGGTCGGTGGGGAGATGTTTGGAGAGGGGGAGTTCTTGTATAGGTAAGTGATGGTATAGATAGGTAGTAGGGACTAGTGTAAGTGTAATAGGATGTGGTTAAAGTGGAGGGAGGAATGAAAGAGGATCTGCACCTAGGTTCCAAGGTTTTACCCATTGTTTGAATTAAAGTATTTGTAAAAAATCACTCTTGTTCCCCACTTTGAACTAGTGTCATCTTGTTATAATAGTAGTTAAATAGTTTAAGAAAAGTATTTTAAGTAAACCGATTTTTGGATCCTACATTGCCTGCCACCGTACTTAATAAGTTGTTACATTTTTTTATTAATATTATTAATTGTTCGAAATCTCAAATGTTTTAAAACTTAATATTATTTATTCAGATTTTAAACAATCATTTAAAATGTGTAAAAATAGTGAACATAAAATCTTATTAAAATATGTACTGTATTTTTTCAGATATATAACATCACAAAAGAAATGGATATTAATGGAGTCGAAAGGTGAATCCCCATTACCGAGGTTCGCTCACACAGCCATCGTATATGAGAATGAACTAATAGTATATGGGGGTGTGGTCGCTGCGGAGGAATTAGAGAGAGGGTTAGTGGGTTTATTATTGTTTTACCTACTTTTACGCTATAGTTCACCTTTTTTTAAAATTATAGTTGAATAAGTGAAAAGAATTTTTTTTTTCAATTCCTCGCTCTCGTCGAGACCATTTAACCATAATGTCTCGAAAATTAGACGATCCGTGGGGAATGGTGTGTCTTAACTCTAGGCTCCTTTTGCTGTATATGGGATATAGCGTGTAGCTGATAATTAATTATTTTCCTTTATAGAAGCGGTCTAGCCGGCCTAGAAGGTATGGCGGGCGAGGTCACAAACGAAGTATGGCGGGCGAAGTTAGGAGAAACGGAAGCGGAGTGGCGGAACGCGACACCCACCACTTGCTCGCCGCACCGACAAGCTCCCATGAAGCATTGTGGTATGTATATATACCTTAAATATTTTCAAATAATTTATCTTATTTTAAAAATGCAATATTATTAAGACTTAAATAAATTGAATTAATGCTAATAGTATTTTGTAATATATTTTTTATACTAATAAAAAAAATACATAGACATAAAGCCGTCGTTGTGCAGTTGTAAAAATATTTTATTAAGTGTCGTAAAGGTCTTAGTCTTCTTTGCAAAAAAACCTATACAGTTCGGGGAATGAGTTGTGGCCACTCTGAAGCTACTTGTAAATGGCTGCATAAGTTTGATTTTAGGATTTTCTTACTCTTGATTATTTTCTTACTAAGTGTACAATATTACAATACGCAATAAAGTTCAGAAATAATAACATCAGTACGGCCACTTTTGTCGACCTTACTGTATTTATGAATGAGCGATTTATACATATGAAGGATGATTTTATAAACGCGAACACTAAACCCAATTTATTATAGGTAAATTAGATAACTTCAGGGTCGCTACTCATGGACCGTACTGTGATAATATATTATTTTTAATATTTCCAGGTGGTCTTCATATATCAGGCCACACAGCTGTGTTAGTGTATCTAGGTGCTACCAAGAAACCTGTGATGTTAGTGTTTTTTGGTCACTCGCCACATTATGGATATTTGCATCTTGTACAGGTTAGTGTTTATTTATTTATTTTTTCTTGCAAAATCAAAATAAATTATATATTTATATAATTTAAATTAATAATATATGCAAGATGTGTGAGTGCTTCACTAAGCTTTATAATAAAACTAGCGACCCTCTTGCGGTTTCGCCCGCTTTTACTACTGGATTATTCATATAATGTATGTTTGCAAAGCACTTAAGATAATNTTTTATACGTTTTCAAAACTAAAAGGATAATTTCGTACTTGCCGCAGGAGTACTATATAGAGGAAGGTGTGTGGGCGGCGGCGGGCGCGCGCGGGTGGGCGGCTCGCGGCGGTTTCGCGCACTCGGCGGCGCGCGACACGCTCACGGGACGCGTGTACGTGCACGCCGGACTCGTGTCCGAGTCTGAGGCCACGCAGGTTAGTGACCTGACTTAGTGAATGAGTGACTGACTGACTGGCTGAGTGACTAATTGCCTGGCTGACTCATAGAGGTAAAATGGTAAAGTTATGTTACTGAATATAGAACGAGGCCGTTGCGGCACAGCATCTGACTATTTGACGACGATTTTGAGTTTGATTTCCACTGCAGGGTATTAATTATTTTTTTAATTCGCTCACTCTGGTAACGAATTAAAGCGACGTCAAGTTCCGTCAGTAAACACGCAATATATCCCAAATTGAGTGTTGGGTAGGCAATGGAGTGTCTTAACACCATTCTCCCTCTACCTACCCTTGCTGTAAGTGGGATACATCGTGAAGCTGTAAATTACTACATTACTAAAATAAATGAAAAACTCAAATAATCAAATAAAAATATTCTATAATCCTATAAACAAACTATCAATGTTTAGTAATATCCAATTGTTTTTATATTTCAGGCGCCATCATCAGCGCTCTACGAATACGAAGTAGAAACTCGAATATGGCGGCCGTTGCCCGCCGCGCCTACGCCTAGATATATGCATACTGCTATTTTTATATCGCCTGGTAAGATTATATAGTCTTATAAACTAGTCAGTTAATGCCCGCGGCATTGTTTGTGTAGATTTTTTCATTTAGCATAGGCATCGGCAATTAAAAAATACAAAAAACTAATTGGAAATATATTCATAAAACACAAAGCCAATTATATTTTTTTAAATTAAGTATTAGTTTCAATGTTCTACATAAAGTTGCCAGAGATAATGCTTTTTACATTTAATAAATTACCTTTTATTATTTTATGTTTTTATAAATATTTTTTATATTTGAGGCCTGTCGGTACAGAGAGGCATGAACCACACACGTTCAATTCTCTCTTGAGGTAATTAAATATTTAATATTATCGTAGCTCTGGTGTCGATGCAAAGTGCTGCGTTGAGTTCCTCAACACGCAATCGCCTCCAGAATTCGGCGGAAAGTGAAGACAACAAGTGTCTTAATAGGATTGGAGTTCCCAGGTGCCCCCAGCCTACCCTGCTAGCTAGCCTACCCTGCAGCCTTTCTAACTTATTTTCAATACCGTTGTGTCGAAGTGTATCACAACGCCTGACTGTAGGTGTAATGCTTCGTATGTCGATCCCCATTCTGGGAAATGATTATATAAATTATATTCAATTGTCCAACTCGGCTATTCTCAAAATCTCTCAAAAGTTGGGCGGTGGGAAATGAAGTGTCTCAAGACTATGTTCCTTCTGACCTACTCTGCTATGCATGAAAAAGTGTGAGACTGCCTTATTTTTTTAAACACACACTCATTTTTTTGTGTTTTACATTTACATTTTCCAGGTATAATGCTAGTTTTCGGTGGAAACGCGCACAACGACAGTGCGGCCGCTACGGCTACTGCGGCTGAACAGTGTTATTCGTCTGCTGCTTTATTGTATGATGTTAGGTATGTATAAAGTCAGTCTTTTACTGTAAGTACAATACGGCCGATAGGTTGTGACCTCCATACAGCGTTAAGCTGGCTTTACTCTACAATAGGTATAAATTTTCAGTTTATCTCCCAATTTTTCATTCCAGATGTAGTACATGGTACACGATACAAGGGCCGCAAAGTTCAGCGCGCGCGGCGCACGCAGCCGCCATTTTACCTAAAACTTCAAGACCTACTGTTATAGTGCATGGCGGGTAATGTATATATATAATATTTATGCTTTGAATATGTTCCAAATCAGACCCATATGGCTTTATATACGAACTATACAATAACTTTTTTTATAGCTAATCTTAATATTGCAGTTTCGACGGTCGTCTAAGATCGGACGCACTTTCTTTCGAGACGGGCGCGCGGTGCTCGGCGTTTAACGACGAGCTCGCGTGTCTCAACGCCCCGTACCGTGCGGCCAGAGCTTGTGTATGGAGGCACGCTGACCGCGTGTGTGTTGCTGTGAGTGTTGATACATCTTTTTTAGAGCCTGGGAAGCTTGTGTTAGGACACCCCATTTCCATAAATCTTTTGTAAATCTTTTAAGAATTTAAACAATTATCAATCCAAAAACTAAATATAACTTTCTTGTTTTGGAAAGAAATACAAATTATTTTAAACAATTTGTTGCAGTTAGAAGAGATAGGGTGGAAACAGTCATACGATGAATCTGTCAAGGCCTGCCATGTTGAACCTGTGTTTGGTACGTTACTTTGTTTTTCTTAGCGTCACTCGGTATCCCGAATATGGCAGGGTAAGCAGAGAGAACCTAGAGTTAAGACATTCCGTTCTCCAAGGAGTGCTAAATTTTATAGATAATGTGTGTTGATTGGCGGATGATAACTTAGTGTTCTTTTTCTATCAGAGCGGGAAAATGAAAATAAATTAAATACAATCATTCCCCCGAATAAGGGTCGAATCCACAACGATCGCGTTTCCAGTCAGACGGAACAGTGTCTGTCACGACGGCCTGAATACTGCATAAAATAATATGAAAGTTGTAATAAGTCATTAATAAATTATTTAGTTAAAATTCGGAATGATAAACAAATATAATATCTATTTACAGATGAGCGTCGTTGCAGCAGCGCGGACTACTGCGCGGCGTGCGTGGCGTTAGGTTGCGCGTGGTGCGGCGCCTGTCTCGCGCCCCAGCGGTGCTTGCGGCACTCCCACCAGGTATATGTTGTCTACTAAGTCTACTAATATTCGCTATAGACACGCCTGTATTAATTATAGTTCCAGCTGTATGTAATTAAGTGACTGAATTGTAAGCACTTCTAATTGTTGTATCATCATGAAACTTTGCAATTATATATAGGTTAGATGGCAATACAATATTATAGTACCATTGAATTGATCTCATGATGGAATTGGAAGATGACTGATGGAACCTTGGACTCTCTTCCGACTGTCGTGTACATTCTTATTGATGTGATTTCTTGATAAAATGCGTGTTTTTAGTTTTTTTAATTATTAATTATTATAGTTGCACCAATACAACCTGAACTAGGACCCAGTAGGCACTTTATAGTTTATTTGTCTCATTGCGCTATGTCAAGATATTATTTGAAGACATATGTCTATAAATACAATATTTTTTACAATTGTTAATCATTTGACAAGAAACATTTTACAAATTTTCCTAATCGTCTAAAATGTTAAAACATTTCGTAAGCTGATAAAATTATTTAATATTTTTTTAATAAAAAATGGTATTTTTCAGCTAGCGCTAACGGTGGACGAGTGTATAGCGACCAGCACGGGCAGTGAGTCGTGCGCGCGCTACCACTCGTGCGCAGCGTGCCACGCACACACACATCGACATCCTCATGTAAATATTATTTTATTTTAATTCCTAAACAAAGGCTTTACTTTATTTGTACGCTTGCTTTTACATGCGGCTTCGACCGCCTAGTTAATATTATACACAGTTTTTCTTTACTAATCTGTAAAATTATTGTTATGTATTCCAGGGTTCAGAGGAATTAAGTCAACGAGCGTGTTACTGGGACTATGATACGGTAAAATGTCGTCCTGCCAATTCATCTACTGACATAAGGTATATACATTTTACTATTATATTATATATATTTTATTTTGTATTTGTTTGTACTTCCTTTTGAATTTTAGAAATATTTTTTAAAATGTAAGAAATGGATGATTTTCATTTCCTCGCTCTGGTAAGAACGTAAAGCGTGGCTATAAGTTACGTCACTCAATACGCAAGGTCTTGAAAATTGGTAGTTTACGCGATCAAGAACCAAGAGCACACTTACGCGGATCCCCATCCGAGTAAGTGTGCTCTTGGTTGACTTATCATTTAAGTTGGTGAAGCCGCGTATGTGTCTTAAACTTTATAAAACCTATGACTTATATTTCATACTATATTCCCTCCCCTACCCTGCTATATACAGCAGCGGGATACAGCGTGTAGTCAAAAAAATCGAAATCCTAAGATAAAAATCAAACCTACACCTACCTCCAAGCTCCACTACGCCCTGAAACCACCAACCTTTATAACTGCTATAAAAAAGGTTTTATGTTACTATCGTTATTTCAGAAGTGTAGCGGCGACTGCATCGGGTGTGTGTAGTGCGGCGTGCGCGAGTTTCCATACGTGCGCCAATTGTACCGCCGAGGAGTGTATATGGTGCGCGTCTGCTGAACGCTGTGTGGACAAGGTAAAGTTTAAATTTTGGCTGGTACTACAATATTTTTTAAAATTAAAAGTGTTATTAAATAAATAAGTATTTTGTTAAATGTGTAAACATTTTGACATAAATAATAAAAATAATTGTAATTTTTTTGATAAACAATAAAACACAACTATTGTCCCGCTGAGTTTCTTTCGCCGGCTCACTTTGGTAAACCCTTGGTTAACTATTTGACGTTTAAAATATGAAAAACAGTTCGCGAGGCTTAAGCTGAGCTTTGCATTTGTATGAGTGTTTCTAAAAGTCGAACCAGAAAAACTATCTTTATAAATAAGTTGAATGTTTCAGAGTAACAAAAAAAGTCATACATTAAAAATATATTAATTCATATATACAAAAATATAAAGTTATAAATTAAATACATGAAGCTTCTATGAGCACAATGGGTATAGACCGATTGTCAGATGCAGTATAAATCGGTTACGGCGAAAGACATCATGAAACAGATACGCTGCGATTGGCGGCCTCCGACCCTCGTAAACTGTACATGCACGCTCGCACAAATGTAAAGCTCTGCTTAGACCACGTGGCCTGAAACCTGAGGACCTGCATTAGTTTGAATTAAATGATCTGTATTTGACATATTAATACTTATTTAACCGACCGACCTGGTTTCCAGGATTCGCGGGTTCGAGTCCCGCTACGTTCAAATTTTTATACGTTTTCTAAATAGGTATTTTTCTTTCTGAAGTTTGGAACAACACATTAAAAATGTTAAAAATACTTGTCATATTACTTTTCCCACAGAATGCATACGGCGCTTCATTTCCCTTGGGCGGTTGCCGGGCGTGGTCAACCGGTGGTTGTGCATCTACAACCATTAATACTGCATCTAGTGTAATAACCACAGGATGTAGTTCACACGCGTCGTGTTCCTCGTGTCTCACCGAGCCCGCGTGCGGGTGGTGCGATGACGGCTTAGGGGGTGGGAGAGGAGTGTGCCTTCCAGGGGGAGAGAGACGAACTCATCACCCCCACGTGTGTCCACATAGACGGTGAGTGACACTGTGTCTCGTATATAGAAATGGAAATCGTTAAAACATCCCGTTGCTCAATTTCTACACGGTGGGATTATTTTGTTTTTATATTATAATATCAATTGGATTATTATAGTCTGATATATAAAGTAAGTGGTCAGATACTCTTTGTACTAAATATCTACAATACATATTTGGGGGCTCTTTTAGTCATATTATAAGAAACAAAATATTTGTATATTATAGATTGCTGTGATTGTTGTGCTGTGTGTGATTTTTGCGAGAAAGTGGAACAAACAGCCACCCTAGCAAATATCAACATCTATAATATTAGCAGGATATTTCGAATTCCATTAGATATAATAGATGTGTATGTCCCCAGGTGGCACTTCACGTCGTGCCCGGAGTGCCAGTGCAACGGGCACGCAGTGTGCGACGCGAGTGCGCGCTGCGTGCGGCCGTGCGGTGCGCGCGCGCTCGGCGACCACTGCGACGCGTGCGCGCCTGCGCACTGGGGAAGCCCGCTCAACGGCGGCCTCTGCCAGCGTGAGTCACACACACACCACAATACAAATACACTGACTAATAGAAAACTAGAGACTAAAGACAACAGAAAATATGAGTAGGTTGTTCGAATGGGTTTAGAACTCAATGAGGTAAAAGGAGAAAGAGAAAATAAACTAGCACTGCTCGGGAGCGGTCATCTAGGCGGCATAGAAAGTGAGGGCATAGAAAGTGAGGAGTGACCAGGGATCATAGTAGCGGGAGTAAAAAAAAATCTATGGCATTAAGACAAAATTTAAAGGTGATTCATATTATTATGAAACAAAGTGGGATTCGCCGCCTTGAGTGTAACCTGTCAGTTCAGATGGAACTCATAAGGATAAGTTTATATCAATACAGAGTCGAAATCGAGTTTCTTTACCGAGTCGTGATTGTAGTGGATTTAGTAGCTGTTTAGTAAGATAGAGCGCGGTATTGTGTTCCACCTAACACACTACATCTTAAATATTAAAAAAATACGCTAGATTTTCTAATAGGAAAAGGAAATAAAATTTGATATTAACATTATAAACTTTGTGGCTCTTGTGATAAAGTGAAACAGCATCTGCTTGTCAACACATTTTTTTAGCTTCGATCCTTGCTATGAGAAATAAGTGTCTTGACACTATGTTCCTCCTGCCTATGCCTATGCGGGATAGTTCGTGAAACTTTCTAAATACTTTCAGCATGCGAATGCAACGCCCAAGCAGTTTCCTGCGCAGCGGACACAGGCAAATGCTATTGCAGTACAAAGGGCATGGCTGGTGATAGATGTGATAAGTGTGATAATACTAACCACTATCACGCCGATTTGTACAATAAGGGTTGTTATTGTAAGTATTTTTTTAATCTGATTATCTTTCTCTTACACGTGACATGTGAACTCATTGGTTTGTTAGTTTAATTAAAATTTAAGGAAATAAGTTACTAGGTATTTTGTACTTTTTCGGCGGAAAATGTGGAACGGCGTCCTTTAACACTTAGTTCTGCCTGCTCACCTTGCTGATTGTGGGATGCAGCATGAAGCTAAAAAAAATAGAATATGTAAATTAGATGATGATACTTATGTACTAACTAATACTTTTGTATGGAGGCCACCTTTGATCGTTTACAGATGACCTAGCAGTGGACTACCAGTTCACATTCAATCTATCCAAAAAGGAGGACAGACATCTATCCGCCATTAATTTTCGGAATGCGCCCGTGAAACCAGATGTCGATGCGGATTTTAGTATAACATGTAGTGCCCACGCTCGTATGAACCTAACTGTCAGAACGAGGGCTGACAGAGCTGAAAGAGTGCTTTTCAGTGATTTGAATTGTACAAATTTTAGATATAAGTAAGTTATTTTTTGTTTTTTATATATACAGTCACAATTTCACCATTCGAGGAAATAAAATAATAATTCAAATTTATAAAAACCTATTTCTTTCCCAGATTTGCAAAATCCGAGCACGCGTTCGGTGTTGAAGAAAATATAACTCTTACAACGTTTTTCGTCTACGTCTATGACTTTAGACCGCCATTGTGGATACAAATATCTTTTTCACAGTATCCGAAGTTGAATTTACAACAGTTCTTTATTACTTTCTCGTCTTGTTTCCTTCTGTTGTTGTTTTTTGCTGCTCTGCTGTGGAAGATCAAGCAGGTTAGTTATGTATTTTAATTTCGAGGGCGTGGTGAGTGGGACAGGGGCACAAGTTTGCGATTGTCAATTCTACGGCTGTGGATTCGTTTCCAGTTTCAAGTCTATGATGGCTGTAGATAATACGGCTCCCGTAGCTCCGCTGGTGTTACACGGGGTCGTGAGCGGCGATGAACACTTAACATTAGGTGACCCGTACGCTCTATTACCTTTTCTTTTTCACTAAAAAAAACAGGGAAACAAAAATACTAATTTTACCATGATATCTACTTTATACTTTCCCTCAAAATAGGAATTCTGAATGAAAAGGAATTCCGAATGTTTTGTTCTGTGATTGTTAGGGTATTTTTATTTGGTGTTGATTGTGTATTTAAATCTCATCTATGGAGTATTCGAGATAAGTACCTTTATTTGTAATTTGAGTTGGAGTGTCTCAGCTAAATATAAAGCTAAAAAAAAATTATAATCATATAAATATTTCTATTTTTCATTCCATATTAAGATCTAATTTATTTTATCTTAATTATTAATATTATTAGTATATTTTTCAGAGATACGATTTGTACAGACGTAGACAGAGATTGTTTGTGGAGATGGAGCAAATGGCGTCGCGGCCTTTTAGTCAAGTTAGCATCGAATTAGAGAGGGGAAGTGGGGGTACGTGAATATTTGATGTATTTTTTCCTTAACATTTCCCTTTTCAGTTTTTCTCCTTTATATTATGGGTAATTGTTTGTAATAATAATGTATAATGTTAGGTGTTTATATATAGTTATGTCCGTGGGCGTAACTATATATAAACTAAATAAATAAATTTTACTTACAAAAAAAAACCATGGAAAATATAAAAATATCCCGTTGCAGGAACAGATTGATTCAAAGTTTATTGTCTTTAAAATGATAATGTTATTCAGGCTAGTAAAGAAATAATTGTATAATTCAGGCGAGCGAAATAGCGAGTCTGTCGCTAGTATTGAAAAATATTGATTATAGAGTTATTACTTTTTTATATACAACGAAATATAATTAATTTAAACATGTTGAATAATAATACGAAGTATTAATTGCATTTGTAGTTTACATATTGTGTCATGTGTCTGGTTGCGGGTGACAGGTGGCGGCGTGCCGGCGCCGGTGGCGCTGGAGCCGTGCCGGTCGGGGCGCGCGGCGGTGCTGTCGTTGCTGGTGCGGCTGCCCACGGGCGGCAGTGGTCGCGCGCCGCCGCTGGGCGGGCTCGCGCTCGCGTCTGCGCTTGTCACGCTGGGCCACGCGCACGCCCACGCGCACGTCGCCGTCGCGGTCGCCGCGCACGCCGACAGGTAGGATAACTTATCAAAATTAATAAAAAAACCCATCGTGAGTTGTCACCCCACTGATCAAAGCGTCTCTTACAGATGGAGGCGCGACAACCAATGTAAATAGAAAGTTCGAGATCGCGCTTCCCTTCAAAAGATTGCCAAATGCATTTATGCCAATCAAATGATGTCATTTGACTAATCACTTTGTATAATTATAACGTTTGTATTTATTTCTTAGGTGCTTTGTTCTTTTAGTACTTTGATTAGTTGATAGAAAGTTCTAGTTCTTTTATTTGACTAATCGAAGTATTTCAACTAACAACGATACCATCTTAATTTTAGTTTTAACAAAACATACATATAATGTTTTTTCATTTATTTTTAGTTAAATTCTTTTATACGTAATTTATTCTTAAATTACATCTTTTTATTGTATTCTGAGCAACGTACAATATTTATATTTGTAAATGCATTTTAAAGATGAAATTAATTCTTGTAATTACAAAATGAAATCCAAAATATTTTTTCTAGAATTAGATCTAATCAATTCGAACGAAGGTTTAGGTTCGATTTTTCAATACGTGAAGTAAATTGAATTCAATACATGAATATACATTGAATTCATACATATTACAATGTACATTAAATATTTTAATAAAATTATTTAATAACTATTTATTTATTAATTATCTGTGGATATTGTATTTTTTTATTTCATTTTTTTTAAATTATTCATCACTTATATAGCACTTGTAAATAAGCAACGTTTATATTTTTCTTACGACTGAAGTGTAAATCGTGTAAAAAGTCTTTAATTAAAAGGCATTTAGGTATTATACTGATGTTGTGACGAATTTAAAAATATTTATATAAGAACAACTAAGTTAAAGAAAGATAAACTAAGAAGCTTTTTTAAAATTTTTCCAAATGATATAATTTTTTTTATCAAAATGGCGACTTCGTTTATGTATTATGTATAATATAATAGCTCATACATACCTATGAGAACAGAAATAGCTTGATACTATGAATTTGTCAACATATTGATATAATTTAGTATATATATTTAGGTGGTTGCCTTCGTGGGTCTGTTGACAAGCACTGAAAAATATTTTTTAAATTATAATTACTTTGGCTATTGATTAGACATGGAGAATTTATATTAATAATTTTAATATTTCTAATGAATTATTAAATATTTCTATTTCGTTATGTTACCTATGTTTTTCCCCAGAATATATTATGTTTTCACCATATAGTGTAGCATTATATCGGATATGTACAGTGATAGTGATATATTAGTGAGACATCACTTTGTTTGTCCTTCTTTAATTCAATCACTTGTTTTAGATTAATGTAATAAATTTGGATTTTGTTATAACCAACTCATATTTGTAACATATATGATACAAGTATAATTATTTTTAATTGCGTATTTGTATATATATTTAATTCAATACATAATATTAGTATATAATTAAGGTTATTTGCCCAAAAAATTAAAAGGGACCCTCATATATTTATGTTGTCGCTATAACAACTAATGCTAAAAATCTGAATAAAATTAAGATTTATGGGGGGTTCCATACAATAAACGTGTTTTTTTTGCGGTTTTATCGATAATGGTACAGAACCGCCCATGCGTGAGTCCGACTCGCACTTGGGCTATTTTTTTTCTTGTATATATTTTTTAAATTCGCCTACAACATTATAGCATAGTAACATATTTATATTTTGTATAGTCATAGTAATAAAAGTATTGTAATCGAGATAATATCAATTATTAGGAGACGTTAGTTTTACGTAATTACTATATTTTATATTTTTTATTTTGTATAATTTGTCTACTGCCAATATATTCCATTTATACTTTTGTAGAATAAAGTCTTAAAGACGGCTGCTATAGATAAAAAAAATATGGTCGTGACGGACAGACAGATTACAAAGTGACCCTAAAAGAATTCGGATTTTATTCATTTTGAGGTACAGAAAAAAGAAAACATTTGTATTCTAGTTACATATAATCTGTAATCTAATAAATGACAGTTCTTACTATATAAATATAATCTATATTCTTGTACCAAAACCTGAAGTTTACTGCTCTTAGTCGCGACACGACATTGTTCTACTAAAAGATATTAATTATAACATATTGATTTACAATTATTTTACTCAGTCATAATTATAGATTAATAATGAAATATATTTCTTTTCGAAAAGGAACGAATTTTGACATTTTTAATAGTTTTTTTTGGTCTATTCTAGTAAAAATGCTAGTGATTATACATTTTTTTAATGTCAAAATTCGCTTTGAATTGTATTGAATAATGAAATTGTAGGAAATAAGAACAAAGTAATATGAGGATGAGCTTTTATAGTAATGTATGAACATATTCAGTTTCCGGAAATGTTTGTGGTAGTGTTTATTAAGAAAATAACATTTGACTTTTTATGTTTTGATTTAAAATTATGTTTACCCAATTGGTATGAACGAAAGTGGTATCATTCACACTATTAAGTTTTCTTTAGATTAAAAGTAATATAATACGTACATGTATTTGAAACAAAAGAAATATACTAAAATAATACGAACAAACGACGTCATAGTTATATTGTTTATACTTTTTGTTTAGCAACATAATGAATAAAGCCTCCTTTCTAATTACGTGGTTAAATTATGTTTTTACTATTCAGCGACTTAAGGAATCATAAAATAGTTGTATTGACTTTCTAGATTTTTACTAAGGCTTCGCCTGCATGGTCTTTACAAAAGATTTAAAGTTGTGTAAGACAGGACCGCAGGTACAGTGAGTTACGTCGAAACGATTACGTTATATATTTAACCAACACAAAAATATATTTTTATATCGAACCAGTTGTTCTTGAGATAAGCGCGTTAACCCAAGCGCGCTCTTTAGCTTCATAATATTAGTATTTTATAATAATAAAAAAAAATGATTTTTTATTCAAATGACCATTACAAGATTAATTAATTAATTAATTGATACGGAAATGGCAGTATTGTCATACTTGAATTATGCCACTTTTGTTTAAACAGCTAACATTTAACCTCTCTATTATATAATGATCTCGCTCTATACATACTTTTTACTCAATATTTATTTTAAAACAACTATTCAATAGAGTTATATTAAAAAATATATATAAAGTTCTTAACCATATTTGGTAGAATTCTTTTAACAATAATTATTATTTAGCTATAAGTATTGTTTCCTTTTATTTTATGTATAATTAATTGTTAATTTTAGTTGATAAGAAATAACGATATTGATAACTGCCTCACAAGCAACGTATTAATAAAAATATAAGTTAAATATAATATTAATTTCAATTAAATAAAAAAATATATATATCGAAATAAAAGCAAACCATTGTTTTTTGTGGTCACAGATTATTTTTTATTTATAAAATTCATAATATTACGTCAATTTGTAAATCAATGTAATTAATTAATCATTTTAAATACTTGTTTGATTTAATATCTTTTGCTGATTGGCGTCTCTAAGTACGACATTAAAAAAAAATCTACATTTTTCTATTTACCAAGTCAGACCGTAGTCGTACTCTATATTTAATACAAAATGTTTTTAAGTATTGTTTGTTCAGTTGATTCAAAAATAAATTATCATTTCAATCAAAATAATTTATGTTAATATTTAGCCGTAATATTACTTTTATATTGAAATTATAATTATAATAAATGATATTTACAATTATTTAAAATTCCTGCAGATAATTCAATCATCTATGTTTACTATAACATTTAAAAATGTATTTCTTTCTTAAACATTAACTAATAAACTTAGCTCATATTAGTCTACCTCACTCGTGCTCAGCGGAAAGCAATAAAAAACGAATATCTGTCATTTCTGTGTGTTTTTAATCTGTGGGATAGCTGAGCGACATTCGTAATTTCTTATCTGTGCTTTAAACGAATGATATTCTATGAAAAGAATCAATATAATATTTTTTTGTCTTTATATGACTGATTTTTTAGACTACGGCTATTTTCAATTATAAACATTATGTTTTTGACTTTATTTTAACAAACACAATAAATGAATTCAAAATGGTTCCTTATAAAGAACAATTATCAATATCTACTGTTACAATAATGAAATAATTATTATCTGTATAAATCGAAACTACATGATATGTTAGTTATATATAATAATACTTGGGTCACAATTTAAATATTTTCTATATAATTAATAGTAATAACTATACGGACATACATACATACATAAGCAAATATTGATTACTCTTTAATTACAAACTTTCATATAAAATCGTCCTGTTTTCGTGTAATATTTTAGTTTTTCCATCTACTTCAATTGTAAAATGTAAATAATATTAAAAAATAGAACAATTTTCCCCCTCAACTATATGTTTTGTATATATTTAGGAAAAAGAAATATATTAAATTGTGAACCATTATGAAACAGCGTTGGTTTTTCATTTGTTAAAATGTCCTTAAGTAAACAGATATATCATTAAATATTTCTAGAATTCTAAGAATCAGAAGTCCGAAACTTTTTGTATTAAAATATATATTTTATCTTTTAGCTGTGTAGAGTGGTGGAATCAACGCCGCGCTTTGCGACTTCTTACGACCAATGGTCCCATAGCATACGGCCTGAAATGAAATTTAATAGTATTTCCGTTATTTCATTTAATTTTTTCTTTTTAATTAAATATATATATATATATATATATTTTAAATAGCTATTTACTTAAGGACTCTGTTTAGTTATGAATTAACGTTTCGACTGCCGCAGTCGTATATAATTATATTTTTCATTTAATTTGAATTATGCGTATGAAAATTAAATAATCATAAACCCTTTTTGTATGAACATTATTATAAATTAGTTTAAAATAAGTCTTGATAGTATATAACCAGTGGCAGTCGAAATTTTAAACTACTTAACACAATTTGATACAACTCTAACGATTGTATAGATTGAAAATTTGATTTAAGCCTAGCGCCTGTTTTTTTTCCCACTGTCTTGTACAATTTGTATGACACCATCGTCGTCGTGTACATTAAATAAGCTAGGTAAGTTGTAACGTTGTAAATATCCTGACATAAATTATTGTATTTCGTAATAAAATTTAATCGAAGTTTTTTCTTTATTATTTTTTTTACGTACCCCCTTGAACGTTTAATCGGAATCTATAGTGAATTTCTAGGCTGTCACGTTATGTTTTTTTTTATTAAAATACATTAGATTTTTGTAAGTAAAAGGAGAGATTGCTTACTTTCTGCATAATTTCAGATTAGTAGGAAAAAAATACTTGTACATATTTACTCATTATTTATTTAACTGATACTATGTATAAACTTTTAGTAAAATGAAAAAAAAAACTATTTTTTCATTGTGTTATAAATCCGTATAGAAAATGAAAATATTAAATATTTCATTTCCCCGAGTGAGAATCGAACCCACAGCCCGTCGCGTTCACATTCACACGCTTACGCGCCTGTGCCCTTGCACCACGACTCCTCATTACTGATAGTTTTATTGTTTTCATATTCTGTTGAAATTCTGTCATAGTGACTTGTATTAGTCAAAACTTGCTATTTTTAATTTTTTAGACACTTATTATGCAAAAAAATATTTTATTTGTGTAATTTTCTACTCATAAAATTATGTATATTAAATTACATAAAATTGGGTATGTAATTGACTAATATCATATACTATATGAAGACCAATATTATAATTTATTATATAGGATCTCGCATAAGACGCAACCGATAACAATATTTCTGTAAAATTATATTCTACAGCACTTTTAATTTTTACCCAATAAAAATATAAATAGTGCAAAACCTATTTATTCTGTTTAACTAAATTAGAGAAAGCCTAAATATAACCAGAATATATAATACCCTCCATTTCCATCTTATACTAGATTATAAACCATGTTATGGCAAGCAACTATCCTATTATTGAATTTCAATCTACTAACAACGTTATCAGTAGACGACCCGTATTGCTCACTGCGCTACCGGCGACTGTGTCAAGGGAAGGGCAGTCATGTGGCTTGTCAGTTTCCTGTGGTAAGTGTACATTAAGTATTTCTTTTATGTTTCTATAATGCACCTACATTGTATTTTGATCGTTTAATCTTAATACCTTTAGCAGCCAATAGGTATATACCATAGCAGCCATCATGGAACAGTAGTAATGTGCTTAAATGTATATGAGATGCTTGTCGGTTCGATCTCCACTCGGGAGAATTAATTATTTTTATTAGTCGAGTAAAAAAACTATTTAGCTATGAGTTGGTATCAACAGGTTTAATAATCATTAAGGGTTGTTTCATCGACAAAAAAGATGTATTACTCGTCTGGCCAAATTCGAGATATTAGAAAACTAAGACTTAGTGTCACAGGTAGTAGGTTCAATTCCCACTCGATAAAACGTAATGTTTCATATTTTCATTTATTCACACTGGTAACGAAACAAAGCGCAGCGTTAAGTTCTGCTAATCTACACGCAATGCTTCCAAAATTTGACGGAAAGTGGGGAATGGTAAAAATTGTATTGTATTGACTAAACGTATTTTCAGACAGGTCCCGGGCCGTTATGTAGAAATTACTCACGAATTAAATTCACAAGTGAATTAAGAAATTTCATCATTCATTATATTAATAGGTGAGCTAATACAAAACTACTAGAACCTAGTTTTTTTTTTCTATAAGGTGTTGATTTTTTCGTATAAAAAATCACTATTTGCAATGTTTTGCAGAGATTGTTGTGTCATCCACTTCTTTCTATCATTAATATATTAAATTCTCTCTTAAATATATATCAATATTTACACTTGTTATACCCCTCTTATAATTTGCAATATAAAATATATTTAAAAAAAGTTATTTCTAAAAGACATCGTCAACGCATCGCCTCGGGCCACGAGCACGTCCGCGGCGGAGCACCGGTCCCCAAACCTCAGATTATGATGTTAGTTGTAAGTTTTGTATTTAAAGTAGTTATAGAATATACTCACAAAATATGATACCAGTAAAAATTTTTTTAAAACATTTAGAATACATTCATAAACAATTATATATGATAATAACCGCATTGTAGTAAGTTAGTGTTTTTTGTAGTTTAACTTTTAGTAGAACTTAGAAAATCTTATGTATATTGGAAACATTATTATTATTAACCATATACGTATTGTAACTTTGCTATTGTTATATAATATTAATATATATATTACTAATTAAAATTTATAATAACCAGCTTAAAGAAAAGTACATTACATTATTAAACTAAACAAAAATTGGTGGAAGAAAATAAAACGAAAATATACATAAAACAAATTATTTTATTTAATATAGCATATTATATAGGGTATTATAACAACGAATTATTTAATTTTTACAGTTGGCAATGCGCTCGAACAGTTTGCCTTTTCTAATTCCGCGTGCAATTGCTTAAGTCTTGCTCTTGCTAGTGTTAGGTTTGCGTTTGTAGCTCTCATACTTTCCTAGAATAAAATTTATCTATCTATAATATATTTTTTTGGTCTTTTTGTATATAGCAGGCAAAAAAAGAGAACCTAGTGTTAAGACACTCCATTCCCTACTTTCGACATGATTTTTGAGACTTGTTGAGTTATGAAACTTAACGCCGCGCTTTGTCTATTAGTGTGGAGAAATCATATGAAAATAATTTAAATATAAGCCTTTCCTCGAGCGGGAGATGAACTCACAACTATCACATTTACAGCTGTTCAACCATGATGATCTGAATATTTTAATGATCATTTCTTGTAAATTCATTGACATAGCTAAGATTCTAAATAAAATAAGAACAAACATAAAACAGATGGACCACAAAATTACAGAGTCCTTAGAAACAGAACTTAGCAAATTTTTTCTCTTTAAATAAAAAAAATTATATTACCTGTACATTTAGTAATGTTTTATCGGCTCTAGTAAGTTTTTCTACACAAATGTCAGTTGTATGTTTCACTAAGCCTTCTATTTTAGCTCGAAGAGATACATTGCATTCCCCTTAAGAATAATAATAAATAAACCATATTAGACTATTTATTTTAATAGTTGAATTGATTTTGATGAGATATGTCTCTAAAGTAGTTTATAGTCTATATAATTGTTGTAATATAGCCACAAATATTAATTTAATGTAAGAAAAAAATATTTCTATAAAGTTTATAAATAGCCAAATAACTATAAAATTTAAAACCTGACTCCCAAATGTTTCGCCTAATTAATTTATATAAATACATTAAACTTATTTTTTTATATCTTGGATTGGAAAAAATCTTATTTGTTATTGAAAAATACTAAAGTACAAAACAGTCATTTTTTAGGTTACTACTAATTTCATATGCAAAGTGCTAATATAAAAAACAACTCTTTTCAATATTTAATTATACCACAACAAAAATAATTCAATATACTCACACAATTTCTGATGTAAAATTGAATTATGTATCAACTTAGTGGGTGACGACGGGAACATAGATGTGTGAAGAGGAGCATCTAATTCATCATTTAAATGTGACGATAGTTTTGTTTCTAAAAAATGTATGATTTATTATATAGGTTTCTTCAGATGCTGTTGTGGTGTAGGGGAATTAATTATTTTCATTTTCTGACTAATTTATATTTTTAATTTTTCAGGTAAAGTTTATCTAGATAGTGTTAGTTTTTTCAGCCTCATTTTGTTACCAACATATAGCTGGGTGGGCAAATGGAGCCTAGAAATAAAATACTTTATGCTTTTATTAATTGTATGTTGAGTAATCAACTCCATGCTACCAGAGCAGAAAAATAAAAATATTAATTCCCATCGAAAGAACATCCATCTCACTAGATGCAATCATCCTGTGCCTCACTCATATAATTATAAAGTTTTAAAGCTTAGTTTTATTTATTTTTACTAGGTAATTAAGTAAAAAATATAGTATAAATTAACAAAATAAATTACCATCATCTGATTCTGGAGCCTCACCAGATACCACAAAAGCTTGGGAATGTCTGGATGTGTCCTAGAATGTTACATATAATAATTTTAAAACCGAATAACCTAATAAGATAAAAAAGTGTAAAAAGATATTGTAATATCTAAAAAAAAATATAATACTCAAGTAAAAAGAAGTAAATTGTTAAAATTCTTACTGGAGATTTTCCAACTTCAATTTCAGAATCAGATTCGGACGCTTCTCCGTCTACGACATGCGCCGAATTAGACATGGTTTTTTTAAAATTATGAATGTACTACTATTCTATTTATTATATTTAGGAAATATGAAATGTTTATTATGAATATTTGTATTGTTTTTGCAATTTCCACGGAGTTTATTTGTTGTGATGTCAATTGTCACATGATATTGACAGTTGACAGTTAAGGATGTAGTAAAACTCGAAACGCCATAAGTTAAGAACTGAACTAGTAAAGCTCGTATACATATTTTAATTAAATAAAATCGAATACATTTATTTGAAAAAAAATGTTTTTTATAATTACTGTTGTAAAATTAAGTGATTTTAAACTAAAAGATATTGAGTTTTGCGTTTTCATTTATGTACAATATATGAATAATCATATTATTGCCCATACCAATCCCTTACTTTTTATAACTGAACAGGAAAGCCTATAAAATCATAGTAGATATATATTTTAATATAAATTTTCTTATATTTGTATTTCCAAAAAGAATAAATCTAACATTGAATAATATGTGTGATTCTAAAAAAATAATAATTTCGGAATTTGTTATAGAACTGGGATCGCGAATTGGCTATCCTTGCCCAACGCTTGGCCGATCAGTGTGAATTTGCACACGATGACTGCAGAGCTACAGGTGAATAATTATATAGGTACCGTAAGAAAATGAAGAAAAACCTAAATATGATATTTTATAAGAATCGAAGAAGAAGATTAATCATATGCAATTAAAATGAAATATATAATAAAAATATCAAATCAGTTTCACTCAGTGCTTAAGAAATTCCGTTGCCCACTTTTTTTTAATTGAGTGGCGGAACTCAATGCTGCGGGAATCGAACTCACAACCAATCCCGTTTACATATTTCGCCCTTGCGCAACAACTGGCCTCCCATCCCATCCCATCACTAATTTTATAATTAAGTATTATCTGTTTACGATATTATCTCATATTAGATAAGAAATATCGTGCTCCATAAAATCATTGATAGCTTATCAAATCTTGACAATTACCTACATTAAAGAAAATTGCAGTTATTTGAATATACAACGGTGATGATAAGACATAGATTAAATAAACTGTTTCCTCTTTAAATAAAATTGGATTGACTTACGATTTAGTTCTTTGTTTACCTGACGAAATGCTAGATTTGATTGCGAATCCATAAGTTACTTAGTTTCAGCAGCTGCACGTTCGTTCTCACATAGCAGGGTAGCGGCACCTAATGTTTACACACTCCGCACTCTACGCTTTTAAAAAAAATTCAAGACATTGTGTGTTAGTGGCTGAGCCCAACGCCGCGCTATGTCGGAAATAAAATAAATCTTGTTTTACAGTGGAAATAGTACCTACAACCGTAATGTTTACGACCACACAATGTGCCGCTGCACTACCTACAATGGCATGCTAGCTCTTAAGTCGTTAATTTTTTTTTGAAAACAAGTTCTTTCCCATAGTACGATATCCATATGCCGGCCAAAGCGTAGGGGAAGTACGCTGGCGTGTACCCACTGGTTCAACAGACGTGAGCTTTCAACGCGCTATACGTCGCGTGTTAGACGCCTGGTGGGGCGAAAAAAGGAGAGTGAAGACGGAACAACTTACTGCCACTTTCAAACCCGCCGCTAAGTTATTAGATTTCGTTTTTGCTTTACGCTGTATTCCGGACAAAGCAGAGTAGGCAGAGGTCGAGAGTGGCGAAACTCACCGCCGCCCTTTGTCTATTTATCAGGGCGAGGACATGACATACCTAGATTATTTGATTGATTTTTTTTCTTTTTTAGAATTTTTATACTATTTATTGTATAAAATTTAAAATTCTCCATGGCATTGAATGCTTATGCCCTGGCCCAATAGATATCAAAATCTAAAATATTTTTTTAAAAAAGCGAACATCTAGTAACATGTCAACTGCGCCACTTGTGAATTAAAAACTCTTTTGTCATACTTGAGCAATTGCTTAATATTTTCGTTGTTCTCGTAAGCGAAAAGCGCCCAACGGAGATTCTTGACTTGGTTTTCTGCACCTTCCTTGCGTGAGATATTTATGTAAAATAAAAAAATATCTCTGTCAACAGAGGCACAGTATGGGGCCATTTCTCTCAGCTAGCAGTATGGACACTCCAAGCAGTAGGATGTGGGGCAGTCAGCCACGGCCACCGTAACATTCGATTATTACTAGTGTGCGATTTCTCCCATACTAATATGTTGGGGCAGAAAACTATCAACCCTGGCCCATTAGCCCCTTGTCCAGTGAGGACGGTTAGGAAGATCAGGACAGCTTACCCTTTGCTTTGTGCCCCGGTAAGTCTACGCAACTGTTTTTCTTATTTCTACCACAATGATGATTCTAAGAATTACTTATGACAAATATTTATATTCTAGTATATTTTTTTATAAAGGATAATTTTTGAAAGTTCATGCAGTTCTCCACAAATATAATAGCAGGGTAAGCAGAAAGAATCTATTGTTACTAGATTTCGTTCCATCGGAAACTTTCAGTCAGCCTCGAACTATTTCTAAGTTTTCTATATGTAATAACAGTAAATACAGTAAATATGCTGTTTTCACAAGGTTAGAAGACCTATAACATCTATATATGGAAAATCAGATGATGACTACGAAACAAATGATAGGGAAATAGAACATGATGACAGCTTTGATGTAGAAACGAAACAAACAACTCGTCTCACCACCAATAAGAGAATCAATTTACACCAATATAAGGAGTCCACAGAAATATTCTACAATGACTATGACACTGAGGAGTTTAGTGTAACTTTAATATCTGGTTAGTATTTCTATGTTATGCCCGTGGCTTTTACCAAAAAATGGTAATGGTTTTATAATGAACGGAAGTGTTTATAACACTAGGTTAATTTAATTATAAATGTATTTAATGCCATATAATAAGTATTTATTTCAACAATTCTCATCGACGTTGTTGGTAGTTGTGCCACCATGGTCTTTCCGACTTACGAAATAATGAATTTATTTCTTATAGATATAGATCATCAAAAACATCAAGATTTATTCAAAACTAAGCATCCCAACATGGAAATATCAATGAAGAATGACCAATTGTTTTCTGAAAAAAGGCCTTATTATGCTAAATTCAGGTAATTTTACTTTATATGTACCTACGTAATTACTTATTTAACTATTAATTTTTATTTACAACCAATAGCCCCTTGTAAGGTTTTTATTATTATTTGTTTTATAAAATATACGTAGATATTAAATTTAAACATATTAATTTAGGTATAAAAATAATTTATTACTTTAAATCCTAAATGAATACCAGGCTTAAAAGGTTTGTAGTTATTTTTTAAAATATTTAAACGTATATACTGGCAGCTATTAAGTATTTAATTTTCCAGAGACGCTTTAGAAAGTGTAACAGAGGTTTTGCCAAAGAAACTCTCCGCTTACGAAGATGAAGATAAATCACAATATTTCCGAAAATCAACACGACAGGTGAGATCAGCAGTGGCGCAGGTCCACAAGCGTGCGACTGTAAGCGCACGTGACTGTGAGGTTGTGAATTCGATTCCCCGTTGAGGAAATGAAATATTAAATATTTTTATTTTCCTCGCTCTTTTCGCTCGGGACAAGGGTAAAAAATGGTGTTTAGCCGAATTGAATTTTATTTATAAAATATACCCCATATTTTTTTAATACATTTAAAAATATAAAAAAAATACTACGAGACAAGGTTCCAAGTCATCAGTAGCTAGGGTTCCAGAGAGAGAGGGACCTCTTCAGAACCCACGCCGTCTCAAGTACTGTCTACTTTCTCTCCGTCTACCTCTCAATATTGCCTTCTACATGCAATTCTCGATCCAACAGCTAAGCCATAACCTCTTAAGATAATGGCCGACGCTTAGTACCTTATTATTTTTTTTATCGTAGGAATCTATTTTAAGGCACCGAGGGAAAGAGAATAAAAAGAGACCGCCAAGGTTAGTTACTAAGAAATAGTTTGTATTAGTATTAAAGCGTCTTTCTACAACTTGTTATCGGCTTGTTCTTAACTACTTTGGATATATGTATGTATAATGTTATATGTGAAGACGACAGCATCGAAAACTTGGTCATCGTTGGGAGCAAAGAAGCAAAAGTATCCAGAGGTCGCCCTCCCACCAGACAGTCTGCGCGAGAGTATGAAAATATTAGAAATTTCATTTCCTCGAGCGGAAATCGAACCTACAACCTGCCTCTTGGGCCTCTTCGCCACGACTTTTGCCTTATAAATGAAAATTTTAAGATTTCTCCTATTGAGGCTCAAATCATTACTAAATGACAATCATTACTATTAATTATAAAACAAAGTAAATCTAACCTTGTATTTAGTAAAAATGATTGTATATAATTTAATATAATATTAACAACTTTATTTTAGACCTGGAGCTAAAGCACCATTGAAACCACCAGAGAAATTGCAACGTCAGTCATCAGGAGTAAGTTGTAGCGCAGTTTTGCTCATTATTATAGAATATTTCTACTTCCCTTATATTTCAATGTGAAATAATTTACGTTTAGAGAACCACGAGTTAAGTCACTTTTATTATACTAGCCGCGGTTTTGCCAGCTTAAACTTATTATTATAGCCAAATTATACCAAATTTTTATTATTCTAATGTATAAGTAAGCTTATTTATCCCCACAAACTTTCAAATTAATAATATTAGTAGAATTAGTAGGACAGTATGTTGGTACCTATTATAATTATTTTGCTTGTAGGGAACATTACTATAGAAAAATATAATTTTTCAGTTTTTAATGCTAGATCAAGACGATTTGGATCAATTTTTTCGCGACACCGGTTTTCATGTCAACTGGAGGAAGAAGCCTGTGAAATAATAAAAATAAAAAGTTTTTTTTATACATTTATTGTTGTTTCTTTATAATAATATTTTTTTTAATCCAGGTTATTATTATTAGATATTAATAAAATATTTAATTCTATGTAAATTCTCTTAGAAAGGTCAAAATATTTAAATAATTTTATTAAAATAAATGGTATCAAAAAGAAAAATACGTTCTGCAATTTAGAAAAAAATTATATCTTTACGAAAATTGATATAATATCATAAGTATAATATCATGAGGTACTTGTACATAATATGTCGAATTTTATTTTAACACTTCCGTGATATAAACGATTATTATATAACTTATTACATAATAAAATGAAATAAATAATTAAATTTTTATATATTTTCTTCAGATTCTTTTACCTACTTACTATCTGTAAATAAAGAAAAAAAAACAAAATGAAAAAAATGTCACTATACCATAATATGGCAGAAACAAATCAATTTCAACTTGCATTATAGAAGTCAATATATATTTTTTAATACTTATTTAAAACTAAAATGAGCTATATTAATTATATGTATCAACATAAAAAAATCAAGCCAGAAATTATTAGACATTGCCCTGTCAGTTTACCAAATAAGTAAATGTTTAGAATGAATAGTGCCAAAAAAATAAATTATCGAATTTTAGTATAATAAAAATTTGATTTTTTTTAAACTATGTGTTGTTGTTGTTCAGACTGTTGTTGGCGTTGCGTGAAGATTTTTTGTTGTGTTTCTTGTTGTATTTGGTTGTTCCAACTGTGCGGGTGTGAAAAGTGTGTTGAAGATTGTCGCCTGAATGAAGATGAGTAATTTTGATGTATTTGAAAAATCTTAGGCTGCTTAGAAGAAAAATTATATTAAAGTGTTGAATTACTCAGTGAAGTTTGTTTTTTATGCGTATTTGAAACGAACCATTTCAAGCTACTTTTGATCCCTTCATATTTCGAAAGTCAATTCATAATTGATTTACGAAATATGAACTACACTTAAAAGCAAGAAATTTAGAACATTTGTTAAACTAGGTTGTGATGTTATATAAAATTTCAGCGATTTAACTCAAAAGGCTATTGATATATTAACGTTTAAAAACTTTGAAAATAATGAATATTGAGGCAACTGGGTGTTGGATTTGAACTGGTGGAACATCTCCCTATCGTCTTCGTAGGCTCATGGAACACCTCCGGGGTTGTTGGGGTTTTTTGGAAAGTCAAGATCAATTTTTTTTCTAAGGGTATTCTAAGTTTAGAAGGGTTAAATTATAGATTTGTTATGATAAATAAATGATTAATTTTACTATATTTAGTAGAGAGTCGGAATTCAACGCCGCGCTTTGTCTTATTACGAAAGCAAGGAAATGAAAATTATTCACTACCCTAAATCGGAAACGAACCCATTACCGTCGCCATTATAATTAAACGTTGCACCTATACTTAATTTAAGAGCACTAAAACAATAGCCAATTAATTAAGCATTTTATATTACTCATATAATTTAATAATCAATTCTCCGAACGTGACGCAAAAACTAATAATATTCCATATTAGTCATTCTATTTTGTTTCGTTAAAATTAAACCATTGACGACCAAGACCCGATTTCTTATCTTATTTGCATTGATAATATACCTGTTCAACACAAATATCACTTCATTCTGATAGAAAAATCTTACTGAATCAACGTATTTAAATAATAAAAAGTCGATGTTTTAAATAACCATCGTTTTAGAAAAATTGTATTAAAATATTTATTTTAAGGGCAAAATAAGTGATTTTCCTTCAAAATATTGAATTATTTAGAACAATAAGTGTGTACAATGTGTTGTTACTGTAATTGTGGAAGCTGCGGGAAGATCTTGAGATGTCTCCTATGTGTTACTCTCTGTGTATATATATTGAAAATGTGTGGTGTGGACGTCGACGACAACTGTTGTAACGGGGATGATTAATATAGTGTTGTTTTTTGTTAATTATAAAAGAGCTTTAATTCAATCACAACAATAAAAGTAGTAAGCACAATAAGTGAAGCCATTAGGACATTCACATATTGTGGGTGGCTGGTGCCTGTGATAGGAACGACACCTGTGTTACAGGTCACCAGGTCACCTCACCATCTATTCAAATAGACAAGGCTACATATCATCACAATATGACCAGATAAGCTTGAGACTTATTACTAGTTTAAGGATTGTTTTTAAAACAAATATAAAATATAGTGTTGTTTTGAAGTTCATATTGTCGTTTTATTTTTTTCAATTCTTGTTTAACTTATTATAATTGTGTCATTAGCATTAGTCAAGCTCAAGCTACTACAGGCTTTATCACGTTCTTAAAATGGAAACGACTACTCGTTTATGATACCTTTTAATGTCCGTATTTATAAGCCGCTGTCAACTCTGAGATCGATCTTGGGGTTTCATTCTTTAATTGGGTATAATCTATAAATATAAACTGTATATCAAGTTCATTTCAGAGTTGTGAGTGTTATTTAAAGGTTTTTTTTTAAATTTTGTTTTGACAAATTTCTTAAGCGCTCGTAACCACTTACTTATACATGTTGTTAGTCGAAAGATTTTTATAAGTTTCGACTGGTTTCAAAATTTAGTTATTCATTATTTAATTGTAGTAAATTATGGATAGTATAACATTATAATATATACCTAGATAGGTAACTAATAGTGTTTTTACGATCGTGAGATCGTTTAGAAATGAATGTTAATGTCACTTTCGTACGTACTGATTAGAATTTAATAGTAATAATGGGATGCGTAAACCACAAGACATGAGAACTGCCAGTGACATTGTAAATACAATTATAAAAAAAACCGGACAAGCGCGATTACTCTCTCCTATGAAATTATAAAAATATTAAATATTTAATTTCCTCGAGTGGGAATCAAACCCACAACCTGTCGCGTTTACATGGCGCAATGGCCCTCTGCCTATAGATATAAGTTTAAATATGTCATATATCTCAGCTCCTGTGTAGAGTGTCCTGACACTAGGTTCTCCGCTAAAACTGTTGAATGGAAGAACAAAAAAGGAAAGGATAAATATATGTATATGTTTAATATAAATCATAAAAAAAGATTTTTTTATATATAAAAAATATTTTAATGTTTATAAATAGTTAAATAAATAATAAAAATCTGTTGTGAGTGACGCCCCCTCCTTTACTTACATTAGTTAAATAAAGTAATTTAGTAAAAATTCACCATATTTGTTATTCTTAAATATGCAAATACTTCTTATTTATTATTTGTGATAAATTAATTCTTCCATTTAATTGACTGAAAACAAAAAAAAATGCTTTCATTATTATCACAAAAACAATTATTATTTTTATCTATGCATATAATAAGTGATAATTCATTACAGTTTCTACATCGAAAAGTTTATATAGAAATCACTTTTTTGTTTATGAACCGATTTAAATACAATGGGGAAAATGAGGGAAATTAGAAATAATAATAGTAAAAACTGCCTTGGCGGAACTTATTGCCGCGTTTCGTCTTCTTACTGGAGCGAAGTAAATAATTCTACTTGGAGAAGTAGGAATCGAACCTACAACCGTCGCGTTTTCAGTAAACGCTTTCCTGGTGCGTTATTATTTTTAACATTACACATTCTTCTGATTCTTCTTTATACAATAAAATATTCTGATTTTAAAACATTTTACTTCTTTATTCCATACAAAAGTAGTTTAAATACCAAATAATGATTATTATTCCACGAGTTCCGCCAATCAACACACAATGCTTTTAGAATAGGGAACTGAACGGTCTTCTTAATAGGAATGAAGTGTCTTATACCCGGGTTCCTCTGGCTACCCTCCTATGTGCGGGATACAGCGAGAAGCTAACAAAATATACCTACATTATCTCTAAGTGTGTTTTCTGCTAATATATATTCTTCGGACTGCGGGTTCAAAGTCATTTTGTAATTTGTTAGTGACGTACGATCTTTTTGTTTCGCTAACGTCTCTATTACTACTGAATGAACCTGGAAATAATATAACAAATATTTTAGGAATAACTATAATATTTATTGAGTGTTTTATATAAGAACCGGTCAAGTGCGAGTCCGACACGCGCACGAAAGGTTTTGTTATCTATAAAAACGACCAAAAATCCCTTAAATATTTATTTAATACTTTCTGTCGAATTTTGGAGGCATTGCGTGTTGAGTGGCAGAACTCAACGCCGCGCTTTACCTCGACACCAGAGCGAAGAAATGGAAATATAAACGTTAATAAATATTTCACTCTCTTGTGCCGCTGTGCCACGACGGCCTTTGTATTATTTAAAATATATGTCTAATATATTGAATTACAATTAATTTACCTTATATTTCTGAGCCAAGGCCAACCGCTGTTCAGTATTTTGAAGTTTATTCAAACAAATCGCCATTAGACTTTTGTTTGCAGAGAGATTGTTCAAAGTAGAGAGTAGAGTTTCTATAGGAATGTGCGATGACACTGTCGTACGACCGAACCAATCCTAGATAAGGGTACGTATATTATAATTTATTTATTCTAGTTGAAAAGAAATGGATTTGATTCAGCAAAATTTTAGGAAATCGTTCTTGCACTCTTTATTTGTGTATTTAGTAGTATTTTAAATGTAACAAAAATTAATAATAAATATTGCAAGATTAAATCAAACTTAGACAGCGTGTTAAAAAAAATGTATTAACTATACAAGATTAAATTTTTACATTTCTTGTTGTAATTTAAAAAAAACCTATTATCATAACAATAAAAAAAGTTTACTTTTTTGGTAAAAAGTGATTCCACGATGTCCCATTTATTGGAATTCGCGTGTACATTCAATACGACCCAGTCGTATTGTAGCGGCGGAATCTGAAAATTAATGTGTGAAATACGTAATTAAATAAATGTTATTAAATTTTGAAAACATTTAGGTCCTTTATTTATTGTTTTTATTATTTATTGTTTTCTATTCTAGTTAAATTGATATTATAAATACAACTGAAAATATTTAGTTGTTGTCGTCAACACGATATATATTTTAAGATATATAATTTGATTAGTTAAAGTAAAAAAACATATTGTTTTCCGTTAACCTGTTGTCGTTGACACAGAGTGAGCGGTGACATGATGTTCCCTCCGCCCTCCGACCAATGTTGCGCGATACAGTGCGACAGACATTGTAACGTCGATTTGTTGTGTAAATCCGTTTTTGTTGAACATTTTTGCCATTCTAAGTAATGAAAATGGTGAAAAGCATAAAATAATATGTGTATATACATATATGTTAGTTACTAAAAGTTAATAACTATAAGAGGCCAGCGATGGCGCAGGGGCACAACATGTGCTGCAAAATCGACTGCTTGAGGGGTTTTGATCCCCACTCGAAGAAAGGAAATATTTATTTCAACTCAGGAAAATATAAGAGTTGCTATTATAACGTTTGCAATAGTAATACAATAATACCAATACATATTTACCTAATAATTTAATATAATCAGAAAGCATTTTAGTTTGATAAGAATCAATGCCGGGTACATTGAAATGGTTTGACATTAAGTTATTAAGTTTTCTCAATAATCCGTCTACACTGTTGCCTTGAGTTTTGATTATATACTGAAATTGGTATATCTGAAATTTAAAAAAAGAAATTACAAATTTAAAGGTAAGGGTTCGATTCCTATTCGGGGAAATGAATAATTTTCATTTCCTTATTCCTTCAACTTTTACTTACTTTACTTTTATCACTTAAAAGCTATTGTATATACGTTAATGGACGCAGTTAATGGACACAATTTAAATTCAGTTTATTTGTTTTATTAAAACGATTAAAATTGATTAAATATACTCACAGCTGCTTCAGGACCACGTCCCAGCATTCTGGAAAAAATAAAAGTAAATAAATAGTATAGAAATACATTTTAAAATTATTAAAAAAAACCGGTCAAGTGTGAATGGGACATCCCACCGAGGGTTCCGTTCCAATTTCTGGAGTGTAGTAGTAAAAGATTACAAACTTAGCTTTGCGAGCATATGCACTCTATTATATGAAATGAATCACAATTATAAGTTTATGAGGATTTATTTCTAGGAAAAACCAATAAATGTTCACTTTTCGCAATTTTTCCTTTATCTGTGTTATAAGACGTTGCTTGGCGGCTCATTTTACCAGAGCAATAAAATCAAAATAAAAATTCTCCGAGCACGATCGAACCCACTATGGTTAGAGTCAAATCAAAAAATATCCCTCTCAAATAAAATACACTTACGTAAGAAGATCACTGAGTTCGTTAATTTTCCCTTCAGTTTGTAGAAAACCTATATAATGATTCAACGCCAGGGTTCTTGATGATAAAAGTTCATATACTAACTTTTTATTTAAGCTTTGTATTAAAAATAGTACTACCTGTAAAAAAAATTGACATATGTAAATATTAAATGAAAATGTTTTCATTCTACTATTTAAAGGATACGAATACGTAAGTACCTAATGTGTATGTATGTATTAGACAAGGTAATAATATTTCAGAAATAAAGGCCGTCGTGGCCCAGTGGTACAAGCGTGACAATGGTTGAGTAGGTTCAATCCCAACTCGGAGGAATAAAATATTGAATACTGTTATTTCCTTGCTATGGGTGGTATATGGTGACCAGGCAAAGCACGGCGGTGAGTTCCACAGGTCAACACTGCCACAGCGAAGAAGGGAAGAGGAGAATTTGGCAGAAAGTGGGATTGAAAGTGTCTTCTGTGGGGTCACAGTGGTTGTAATTATACAATACTAATATTAATAAGAATAAATCTGATATAAGTTGTCATACAGATCACAGCATCTGATTATAAGCCCAATGGTTATATTATTTGATTCTCATTCAGGGAAACAAAATATTTGATATTCTCATTCATTCATATCTCTCAGCATAGTAACAAAACAAAGCCCAGTATTGAAACAGAGCCCATTAGTCACTCAAAGTCACCAAAATTGATCAGAAAATAAGAAACACGAACCTAGTGTTAACCTAACCTGAGCTTATATTATAAAAAATGAAGACTTACACTAAGTATAGCATTTCCGTCTCCTATCGCAATTGCAGCATCCAACAATTCAGTTTTACTTTTCAAACTTCTATGTACATGTAAGGAAAAACTTCTGCCGAGAATAAGTCTCTTTAATGTTATCGCTACACAAGGTTCTACTTCTTGCTTTTCCTTTCCATCTTTGCCTGATTGAGCTAGAACAACTAAAGAAATATGAAAAACTTTAATATTTGTAATATATGTATGACTGTTAGTGCAATGGTTGTAAGTTTGATACCAAGTTAGAAAATGAATTATCTAAATTTTTCTGCTCTAGCAGTACAGCATTAAGGTCTTCCACTCAACTTGCAAGGACCCAAATTCTGCATTTTTCCATTTTTCCATGACAGTCTCACACTTACTTAACTCCAATACTTTTGGTGATACCAAGCTTGATAATGGCAAAAGTGTAGATTTGGCATTGTTAAAGTTTGAATTAAGCACACTGTCATCTGTTTCACCTGAATATGTTTTTTGACCAATCGCTAGTATTTCTTGTGGGGATAACTGAAATTATAAGAATACAATAAAAAATACTAATTATTATTATAATTAATAATATATCATAAATTTATAAGCTTAAGTTATTTGTTTAAGTAGTAAAAATAAACTAGTCACTTAATGATATGCCTTTCATGTCAATCCAAGACATTGTATATTGAATGGTGAAACTCAGCACTTACATTAATTTAGCAGAACGCGGAAATTAAAGTATCTAGTGCTACTTGTGCAAGTTGGGTTAAAATCATAACCAAGTTTTACAATCACTTCCCACCATGCCATGATGGCCTCTAAATTTATTTAAACTATTATCTATTTTTATTACAAAACATTGATTATGGAAACTAATTTATTTATAAGAATATTAAAAAAACATAATAGAGCAGTTTCTTTCTACTTTTTGTTACATGTAATATATTACCACATCATCATCAAAACTAAAAGCTTTTGCTTTAGTCTCGCTTGTATTCCAATAATCATCGTCATCCATGTTTAAATTATTATTTGTTTATTATTAACTAAAATATGTAAATATAATAAATTGACAATTGTGTTTTAATGAAAATATTTTGTCTATTTTTATTAATTAATTCTTCATAAATTAGTAAGTTAATCCTTCACATAAAATATTTTTTAGCAAAGGGCAAATTTGAACATAACAAAATAAAAAATAATAATATTAATAATTAAATATTACTTTATTGAATAAAAGTAAATAACACTGTAGGGAAATTTGTTGTATATTTTCAAATGTCAATGTCAATCTAACAGAATTTGGATTTGACACTTGAAGTTATCAAATTATCGTTGGAATAATACATTAAAATGAATGGCTCAGAATTTGGTTTAATATAATAATAATAAATAAATAATAAATAATAATAAATAGCCTTTTATTCTGAACTGCTTATCATCTATTACAATTTTTAGTTGACAATCCAAACTTAAATGAACTAAAACTAATAAACCTAAATTATAACTAATCAATTATTTGGTATTTGCTTGTCTTTTGCAGGTCAGTTTGCCAGTCGGCAAAGGCCTCCTCCAACCTTTTCCATTCATATCTGTCCTGAGCTACTCTATTCCACGTTGTACCAGCTACTTGTTTAATATCGTCGTCCCACCTTTTCTGAGGTCGACCTTTCTTCCTTTTCCCCTCCCTAGGGTACCATTGTGTTGTGAGTTTGCTCCATTTGTCTTTCCCTCTAACCATGTGTCCAGTCCACCGCCACTTGAGTCTTTTGATTTTATGTGTGATATCATGTACCTTAGTTTTATTTCTAATCACTTGAGTTTTCAGCCTATCAGATTTCTTTGCACCTAACATACTTCTTTCCATTGCATGTTGGCAATTTGCTAGTTTTCCTATGTTATTCTGTGTCAAAGTCCAAGTTTGGCTACCATATATTAGTACTGGTAGTATGCAAGTGTTGAATAATTTACTTTTAATTTGAATGTTAAGTTTTTTATCTTTCATGACCTCTTTAAGACTCCAGTATCGTTTCCAGCCATTAGTAATTCTTCTCTCCACTTCTTTGTTCACAGCATTATTTTGGGTCATTAATTGCCCAAGATAGATATATTCGTCTGTGTAATCTATTTGTGCTTTTCCTAACTTTATGGGATGTTCCTCTCCGTTTGAAATCACTCGTGTTTTATCAGGGTTTAATCTCAGTCCCACCTTTTCGCTTTCCCTTGCCAGTTCGTTTATCATATTACAGATTTTTTCTGAGGTATTAGCAAATAACACAATATCATCTGCGAATCTTAAATGCGTTAGTAACTTACCATCGACATTTATGCCTAGGTTGTCCCAAACTAAGCGTCTGAAAATTGATTCAAGTACCGCCGAGAATAGTTTCGGCGATAGAGGGTCACCTTGTCTAACCCCTTTTCCTACTTTAAATGGTACACCCGTCTTTTCTAACTGAATTTTTGCTGAACTATTTTGGTATACGTTTTTTATTAACCTGATATATTTGTGTTCTACTCCTTGTTCTGACAATGCCTCCCAAATCGCTCCATGATACAAAGAATCGAAAGCTTTGCTGTAGTCGATGAATGCCATGTAATAGGTAAGTTGGTATTCTTTGTATTTCTCAAGAACTTGGCGCACTGCATGAATATGGTCGATTACTGAGAAGTCCTTGCGAAATCCTGCCTGCTCAATAGGTTGATGCTCGTCTAATGGTCCCTCAATTCGTTTTAGTAGTGTTTTAGCGAATATCTTGTATAAGTTGGACATAAGACTAATAGGCCGATAGTTGCCAATTTCATATTTGTCTCCTTTTTTATACAATAAGATAATATTAGATTCGGTCCATTGTTGGGGAATAATTTCCGTAATGATTATATCGTTAAATATATCAGTGAGTACTGGCGTTAGGACTTCTTTGCAGTGTTTTATTACTTCGTTTCTAATTCCATCAGGCCCTGGTGCTTTGGCTTTCGGTTGAGAATCTATAACTTTTTCAACTTCGGCCTGAAGGATACACGGGACGTTTGAATTGTCCTTTAGATCTGCTAGGTCTTGCAAATTACAACATTCGTATAGTTTTTTGTAATAATCTGTAGCAATACCTAAAATGCCTATTCTGCGCTGGTTATACTTACCATTTTTATTTCTAATTTTTACAACCCAGTCCTTAGAATTTGTTAATGCCTTAAAAGCTTTTTTGACACCTCCGGATTCATTTATGGAATATTCGATAGTCTCTAATCTATGTCTTTTCCTATCTAGTCTTGTGCTTTCTCTGATTTTCTTACTGATTTCCGTCAGACGACTTCTCCTATCAATTGCGTCCCTTGAGTTTATTAAATTGTTTCTTTGTTCTAATAAATTTATAGTGTTAGTTGATAGCCAAATTTTTTGTTCTGTTGATTTTGAATGGAACTTTATCTGGGTGTTAATNCGACGCTCTTGGAGCTTATCCGCTACGTCACGGACCCCAAGACTACCTCGAATGAATGTGTTGCGTATGCGGTCAGACCGCGTTACGCCGCACATCCACCTCAGCATCTTCATTTCCGTGACGTGAAGCTCCTGAGTGTGCCGAGATAGTGCTGGCCAACATTCGCTGCCGTATAAAAGAACCGGTCGGATGATGCTCTTGTATATCAGCCCCTTGAGCTTGGGCGGTATTCTGCGGTCGCAGACCACACCAGTGACCTCCCGCCATTTGGCCCAGGCAGCGCTTATCCGCCCTTGGACATCGTGATCGATGCCTCCAGACTCGTGCATAACGGATCCAAGGTACCTGAACTTCTCCGACTTAACGGCTGGCTCAGGACCTATAAGGATGGTGCTCGAGTCCCGGCTCCCGCAGGCCATGTACTCTGTCTTCGACACATTTAGTTTAAGACCGCCGTTCTCAAGCGTACCCTTCCAGAGGTTCACTTTACGCTCCAGCGTCAGTCGGTTCTCGGCAATGAGTGCTATGTCGTCGGCATACATCATCAGCCATGGAGGCTGGTCCTGGATGTGAGCCGAGACAGTATCGAGAACTACATTGAATAAGAACGGACTAAGAGCCGAGCCCTGGTGAATCCCCACTCTAATCGGGAAGGGTCTAGTGTCGCCAATAGAAGTCCTAACTATAGAAGCGGAATCGTGGTACATGTCCCTGATAATCTCAATATAGGCCTCAGGGATCCCTTTGGATCGCAATGCCCACCAGATACACTGACGAGGCACACAGTCAAAGGCCTTCTGCAGATCTATAAAAAATGCAATAAAATTATTTTCGAAGATGTATTGTTTCTAAGTGCAATAAAAGTGCAGATGGCCAAATGAGTTGTTTTTGAGCATATTGCTTAGTTACTTACCTTTCGTTTTGGAGTAAAGACGTTTTCACTAGACAAAAACGAAGACGTGTTGTTTGTGCGGCAAGAGTGAAAATGTGATAGAATTTAACGAGGAATCTCTCCAAAAGTGTAAAGTTATGTTATTGTTTCGCCAAAAAATGAACTTTAAATACAGTGATGTTTTTTTAAATAGTGACACAATGCACGGTTATCATTTATAGTGTTTCAAAAAGTTCATTGTCTTAAAACAAAAATATAAAGAAGTATTTTTTAATTATTTTCTAATGCAAAACGTAAGTATACTTTAATGTTTAATATTATATATTTTTATCTGTAAATAACTTCTAATACAGAATAAAATCTAGACAATTGTGGCAGTGGGATAGTTGCCTGAGTTTTGATGACACTAAGTTAAAGTCACTCCTAACGTCCCTGTTAGGAGTGATTTCGCTTTATTGTAATTATAAGAACAATTCTTTCAGACCTAAATGCCTTAAAAACTATCAGCATAGACGGACAAGTTCTTGCTAGTGATTTTTTTTAAAATATTTTTTCATAGTTTTTATTAGTTGAATAATTTTCATTTACTCTGCAAAAAACGTAGATATTCGTACTAAAAAGATGGGCGCCATAGTTCTTTCTACGGATACGGACGGCGTTGTCAAATCAAACAAGCAGAGGACGAAGAGAGAGAGAGAGAGAGTTCATTGAAATTTTTCAATATAATTATTAAAAAAAATATTCGCAATAATGGTCACCCTTCATTATATTAAGGGAACATGATGTATATGTATGTATATTAATAGCTTATACTTAATATGATTAAAATCATCATCATTTAACAGGTGAACAATTAGAATAAACATTGATTTTAAGATTGACTTTCTATTATATAATATTTTACTTTAAAACATAAGGCAGACCGCGCATTTCATCGTCTATTCTCATAGTTCAACGGAACCGGAATAAAATATTTCAAACGCTGGCAACCTCTGTTTGCGGCAGGAATTTTCCAGGCAACCCTGTTTTATAGTGTTCAGAAAAAAATAAGCTTTAATTTGATATATAATTCATTAAAAAAACACATGAGTGCAAATTATTAACATTTAGTGACATGTTTAAGCCAGGCAACACTAGACTTGCGGCAGACTGAGAGCTGGCAACCCTTAAATTTCCAATTCCTTATGCGATTATCTTTCAAAAGATGTGTGATTCATATAAAAAACGTATGAGTGCAATTTTCTCCAAAAACGAGTTACGGAAAAATGTAATTAAAGATGATTGCGGCAGGATTCTTCCAGGCAACCCAGGTGTAATCTGTTCTACTAATCATGTATTATTCATTAATATAGGTTTAATTAAGAAAACTGATAGGTACAGGTTTCAACGGTGGGATCTCAGGTTATAAAGACACATTACATTTATAGAAAACTGTTTACTTTAAAAATATATTGAACTTCTAATTTACCTATATAAATTTTAACTCATATTTTTTATTAATTGTCATAAAAAGTATATAAATACCATAATGGTGCTTACACCATTACGGTATAATAAATAGCCAATAACGTCAATATGGATAACATATGGACGTTCTTGGCTATTATATCAATTTCATTGTACACTAACTTAGATATTAAAAGATAAAATAAAAATAAAGAAATATCACTTACATATAATATTATATGTAAATGCGTACACGTGGACATAATATGTACGTTGTCGTGGCAATGATTAGCATGGGAAATTACATTTACAGCGAGGGCAGCAAGTTCAAATTGTATGTCACTAATAATTTAACACGTAAGTATTTAATGGGGTCGCGAACAGAGTGACTATACTCTATTCATGGAGCCATGGAAGAAATGGAAATATAAACGTTAATAAATATTTCACTTCCACGAGTGGGGATCGAACCCACAACCAGTCGCAATTTGCAGTCACTTTGTGCCTCTGCACCACGACTGGTCTCAAGTGTCTATTAATTACATATTATTATATTTTACTATATTCACTATATTACATTTACTATATTTTACTATATTCACACCCTATTTTTTTTGCCCTATTGCTTATTATTTAATTAGTATGTGATAATTTCCATATCGCTTACATTATTTTTTTTTCATTTGTGTTAATATCAGTACACAGGAAATTTCAAGTATTTATATATATTCATAAGTATATATTTATATTTATATTGATAAGGTCGAATACCGTGTATGAGTTGTTCAAAGGTAATATAGGTACATAATGTTTTACTTCACTTTTAAGGAACATCATGGTCACGCGTATATTTTATTGGCACGATAGTTAAAAGATGAATTGATTGTTTTATTTATTTTTAACATTTTTAAAGTGTTATTCCACACTTGGGAAAGAAAAATATTTATTTAGAAAACGTATAAAAACTCAACAAGAACTTGAGAACGTATGGCTTAGTGGTCAGAGCGCGTGGCCTGGGATGGATGGGATGAGAGTTCGAGCCCCGTTAAGTTCAAATTTTTATACATTTTCTAAATAAGTACCTATTGTTTTATTTATATCATGCTCACGATGAGATTTAAAAAAATATTTTTTGTTGACTTCTTTTTGGAAAAAGACAAGGCAAAGCATTACATAAGCGACGTTTGTAGGTTCGATTTCACCTCGGTGGAATGAAATATTTATTAATTTCAATTTCTCGCTCTGGTAACAAGGCGAAGCGCGCCGTTGAGTTCTACCTTTCAACATGTAATGCCACGAGAATTTGGATAAAAGTGGGGAACGGAGGAGTTACCAGGTTGCGGAAAACAACGTCAAGTAACATATCGCCAATAGTAAAATGTGTATCATAGAGGGATCTTTAAAGATGACATGATGTAATTGAAACTTGACCTTCCTACTTCATAGGTCTATCCGGTTCGTTTAGAATGTCATTTAAAAAGGAAGAAGTTTAATCTAATCAACGTTTATTCCATGGTTCCATTTTCCAAGGTTTTATATAAATCTTACATCCGCTGTTTAGTTTCAAATGTATTTATTTATTTACATCTTATTTCATTTAGGGTTAAGGAATATAAATAATTAACTGTAGGATGAGGGAGCCTAGCGTTAAAACACTCCGTTCTTCACTTTCCATCTAATTTTGGAGGCAATTCATTTAATTATTTTTCGTTTCATTTGGTGCCATTAGAGTCTGACTTACGTATGAAGAGTCCCAGGGTATAATTATCCATAAAAACGGCAAAAATAATATTATTTGTTGCGACATTTATTATTTATCAGCCACAGCGGTAAATCATCTGTAAAAATTTTTTAACAATTACGGTTTATGAAATACAGCCTGCTGACAGACGAATAGACAGACAGACGAGGAGATGGACAGCGGAGTCTTACTAAAGACATATCCCGCTTTACCCTTTGAATACGGAAACCTGAATAGCACGAAGTTTTCTTTTTTTATACAAAAATAAAATTCTTAGAGTGGTATTTTATAGTTAAAGCATTTACGAAAATATTCTTCAATTGCGTCACTATGTTGTCGACAATGATAATTAGGCAAATGTTTTTATGTGGTATGAACGTGCAATGTTCACAAAAACCTCTTATTTTAATTAAATAATAATTATAAAAGTTATAATAAAATTCTAACGAATCGGTGTCGGTACGTGGAATATATATAAGAAAATAAAAACAGTGATATTTAAATTTTCGTCTATTTCTCTTTGTGTTTGTTCACGCTAATCTCAGGAACAGCTTCGTAGATATAATTGCAGTTTTAACTATTGTATTTTGTCAAGTCTCTCTTAACATTTAGTGTTTGTTTTATTTCAATCGGTTTATAAATGAAAAAGTTGTAACATTTTAAAGGATATTGGTCATTAAAGTTGCAATAAACTTGTGACTTTAATATAGGTAAGTATAGATGTTATATGTTTTTAAAATAGTATTACTATTAGAAAATTTGAATAATGCAGATTAGCTAAATAAAAGTTATTTAATTCAAGCGTGTGAAGCCGCGATCGGGTCGCTAGTTGATAATAAAGAAAAAAATATTACGGAAACAATTTAAAAGTGTATCTATAATGAAAAACATACTTGTGATTTCACCAAAAGTCTTTTCAATTGAAAAACAAGATGTATATTATGTATGTAGAGTTTGATTAGATCTCAGAAACTGAAACTGGAAAGCTAGTATTGGCGCAGGGGCCCAAGGTGTGCCTGTTGTGCCACTCCGCTGGATTCTCCAGAATTTGGAAATTCGGGGACAGTAGTGTTTTAACACTTGGTGCCCAGGTTCTCTCTGCCTACCCTGCTATGGGCGGGATACAGCGTGAAGCTGAAAAAATATATCTATTAATTACGATAAATGCAATCATCAATGATTCTAAATGGACATTGTCTACGAACATAATTGCACTTACAGCTGAACCACTATATCTTCTATCTCATTTCAGCGAAGTAATTTTCAAATAATCTGATAATCTTTAGATATTGAAGGACAGACTCTTTATTGTCGTTCACTCGGCAATACGTTTGGACGTGATTATTTTATGGACAAAAATAGCATTATAAATTTAAGAATTAATAAATTTCAATTTATTTACTCTATATAAAATAGCCATGTGAAAATAAGACAAAAATGTTTGTTTTATTTCAATGAAATAAACATGTACTTATATTAGGTACGTTTTGGTTAAGTGAAAGTGTTTTAAGCCGAGCTTCGGCATATACATTACGTGATTCACGTTTGCACGCAACGCAAGTAACAAGGCATAACAAAATTGAGTTCATGTTAAATAGTGATCTTAAAAAAAATAGCTGTTAAATTAAAAAAATAAATTTATTTTTATTTAAGAAATAAATAAAATTTGTGTTTTAAGTAAATAAAAACAATAAATGTGTTAGTAATTGATTTGAATTTTAGTTTTTAGAATAAGTTTAAAGTGATTTTAAAACAGTGTTTCAATATTAAGTTATTGAAAATGAAAATACATCTGTCTCCTTTGATCCGTCAGTATGCACTAGTAGTGACAGGTAAGTTTTTTTTAATTAATAATTATTTTATAATTCAATTAATTTATAATTGAATGAATACAATGAAAATAATAAATTAATAATGGAACTTAAATTGTTGTTATTGTTACTAAAATGACTAACGAAACTAAATGTATTATGAATCCAAATGTATTTTATTACTTAAATGAAAATATGAAATAAAAAAAATGAAGAAGTTCTGCCCTCAACACACAATGCTTCGAGAATTCGAGAGAAAGTGGAGAACTGTGCGATACAAATTGAAGCTAAAAATAAAAACAAATACATAAATTGAGTTCCCAACCCTTGAAATACTTCTTTCTTCTCCAAAGAATTACTGAGATAAACTCTTTCAACCAAATAGATAATTAACTTTTTTAGATTTTCTATGATAATTTTGCATTAGGCCAAGGTATACTATATATAGTGCCTTCTAATTTCTGTTAACTAAAAAAGTGACGATCTTAAAATATCTTGATAGTTTTCCTTGACAGCTAATAACTCTATAAGTAGGTATATAAAGTATTTTTTAAAATATAATATAGAAAAATGATATTATGAGGCCAGTGGTGGCGCAGATGTATAAGCTTGTCTGTAAACCCGACGGGACGGGACGGAATGAAATATTGAATATTTTCATTCCTTCGCTATGGTGTCGATGCAAAGCACTCACTGAACACGCAATGCTTCCAGAATTCAGCGGGAAGTGGGGAATGACGTGCCTTAACACTAGGGTCCCTCTGCCAAAAATGCCTTTTTTTATCATGGATTCTAGTACCGAAGGACTTAACTATAGGCTTGACTGATAATAGATCGAAGCGTTTGCATTCCGTTTTGCGCTCCGTCTGAGAAGCTAAAAAAATTACCAAAATACACAAAAAAGATATTTAAATTTTGAATAATAATTTAATTACTGCTTGAAATATTTAAAATTTTATACAGATACTATATTTACTATTGATTTTTATTTCACGTACGTATTTACTTATGTACATAATTATATTGAAACATTTACGTAGGCACTTAGTATGGACTATGGATTACAACGTTCGTAGGATTACAAAAAATGGATAAGATATTATATCTTATAAATTATTAAGGCTGACATGGGCCGTGGCGCGGGGGCATAAACGTGCGGGGGAATGAAATATTTAATATTTTCATTTCCTCTTTCTGGTGAAGAGGGTACCTCAAAGTCTATCTGCCTTAATGGGAACCGAGTGTCTTAACATTAGGTTCCCAAGTTCCCATTTCCATTACCAACCCTGCTATGAGTGGGATACATCTGAAGCTGAAAAAAAATCTTATAACGACTGCCTATAATTAATGTTTATCTATATATGAAGATTATTTATATCGAGGCCATCGTGGTACAGTCAGACATGTGTTACTGTAAACGGTCGTGGGTTAAAGCGTGAAGCTAGAAGTAATATTTTTACATCAAATAAACAATCACTTAGCTTATACAATGAAACCTTTTATCAAGGGACCAACGTTTTTGTTTTTTAAACATTTAAAGCGCGACAGAAAAAATATTTATTTATTCTGTATGGCACACATTAATAAACTTAACAAAAGGCGGGCTTAACGCTACTTAGCATTCTCTAACAGCCAATTTAGTCATCTTGGAAATAACCTCTTTGTCCTACGAATTGTATTGCATAAATGAATTATATAGATTGATTAACATATATGTATTGCACATATAAATAATACACAAATAAATAATGTATTTTCTATAGAATAGTACATATTGTACGCATTTGAAATATACTACGTCCGCTAAACTCGCAAACTGAACGTTCAAACATTGAATGTGTTAGTGATTCCAAGCTTAAACTCGCAAAAAATATAAAACAGTCGTGGCTCAGTGGTAAAGCGTCTGCTGTGAACGCGCGGCTGTGAATTCGATTTTCAGCCGGATTGAAATATTTACTATTTCATTTCGTTCGTTCGTTCTAGTAAAATGACAAAACGCGGTGTTGATTTCCACTCAACACGCAATGTCTGTATGATTCGTCTTCGCTTCGGCTTCGCCCGCAAGAAGTACATAATATTTTATTTACTAACCAACAATGTCATTTCAAGGACAATATGCATATGTTAAAACCTAAACTCTCAGCCACTTCAATAATAAAATTACACATTTATTAAAACATGCACCTAATTATATTTTTAAACTTTCTTCAATCCATTTATTATTTAGAAAAATATTAACATTGTAAAAATGTAGCGTCTTATGATAATTGATTTATTAATTATTAATAATAATAATTTTTATTACTAATTATGAATATAATTATTATTTTATAATATGTAACTACATTATTATTTTTTACACAACATTGCATTTTATCTACTTAACATAGTTTTATCTTTTATTATAAAATATTAACGTGATATAATATAGCCTTCTTTGATACTAGTTACTACAATAGAAAAATATTTTTTTAAATTCGAACTAGCACTTCCTAAGATTAACGCATTCATCCAAGCAAACTCTTCAGCTTTATAATGTTAAGTACAGATATAGTTCATTACGGGGGTACGTTCCCTAGTGTTAAGACACTCCGTTTACCATATTCCAATTAATTGAATTGAGTGGCGTACCATAATAGTATAAAGTATTATGAGTTTTACGTGTGTTTATTTAACTTGTCACGTCGTAATTAACATAATTATGTTAATAGTCGTTTGATAATTACTGGAATAGCGAGAACAATTACATACTATCATTCGTTGAATATATATTAATAATTAATGAATTGAAAATATTAATTTTATTTTTCCCGTTACAGAGTGACTTATAGATATAATAAAAAAAATATATTAAATGAGGATTTTAAAACATAAACAAATTTCCAATTTTCATTTAAAACTTCCCGCAAACAGAGTTGCTAGATAATTATAGAAACCGGAAATTAAATCGACATTGATAATGAGCATAATATTATACAAGTAATATTTATTTTTGTAAATTTAAATGGGGACAAGTTTTTTATAGCTTTAATTATAAAAAGCGAACTAGTTTTGTCAATAGCACTATAAATTATGATAATAATAACCTACATCAATATTATAAAGCTAAAGAGTTTGTTTGTTTGAAGACATTAAACTCAGGAACATCTGGTAAGTTTTGAAGAATTCTTTTTGTGTTGATAGCCCATATATTGAGGAAGACTCTATAGTCTTCTACGAGATATGGACTATCAACGTGGACTATCACCAAGTTCAAGTTTAATGATTGTCTTAGTGTAACAACTGTACTTGCGGCCATAGTTACCTCGGATACTTAGATGAAACGCTATTCTCATTTAATTTCGCGAGTTAAGCCGTAGGTAAGAGCTAGTGTTATATAAAATATATGATTAATAAGCCTTTTAAGTGTATAATTATCTCATTATATTAAATAAATGTGGTTATTTAATTTATTCTTAATATTATGTTTTTATCTTATCGACGAAAAAATATCCTTCCATTGGTTTTTTATGCAAATTGTCGAATAAGCTACCGGAATAAACAAAACCGGCTAAGAAAAGATATGTAATTATATTGTATTTTTTATGTTTATTTTTATCGCTACACTATCATTTAGGACACAAAAAACAGAGAAAACGAAAAACAATATCGTTCTTTTTTTATAGACTGTCCACAAAAAAAAATCTTTAGTTTCCATAAAACTTATTGGAAGTCCTCATATTTTATACATTATGTGCTTCAAATATCATACTTTTAATATTAGAAAAGGTTTATATATCATACGGGAGAGTTTTTAAGTTTCTAATAGTCACATTAAAATTACATTTAACTAATTTTCTTACATTATAAATTACTTATAATTACTTTAAATTGCATAATCATTTTTTTTGTAATGCATGTCTTTACTTGTACTCAAGTTATTGTTTAAATAAAATATACATATAAGGTAAATAAAAATGAATGAATGAAATAAACAGTAGAAGTGATATTAATTTTGGAGATAGGTGGTCACCCTGATTGAAACCGTTATTTGGATTAAATATGAGACCCGAGATATCGAATTTTATTGCTGCAGAATTATTTATAAATATTGCGCAGTAAAATAATAAGTAGGAAACTATAAATATAAAAAGAATATATCAAAAACCAAATTGGTGATCACCGGTGTCCAGCGAAGGGTAAAAACTGTAGGTTCAGAGGAAATGCAATATGTGAGGAATATATCTACCTGAGTCAAGTAGTGTCAGTTCAGTGCTGACAAGACTTTTTGCCTTCGGGAGGGTTCTCTTGCTTTTTATCTGACCTTTTTCCTGTATTCTCGATACTGTGTTCTCGAAGGTCAATGGCAATGTTTCCAAAATTGATAGGTGCATGAGTGCACTCTGCTTACCCTGCGGTACACAGCGTGAATCTATTTAGATTAAATGAAGACTAAAGCAGTTACAATTAGGACTATAATTATCGATAACGTAAATTACATTCCTCTAAATTTTATACATCTATAGAGTCAACCCCATAACCTTACACAGCTTACCTATAGAATCTTTGTATTTTATTTGTCATTGTAATACTTTGTATTAGAATTACTTTTTATAATATTTCTACTTAAGATAATTTTGCCTGCAAAGCTAACAAAGAAAATACTTTAAAACTGGTTTTGGTCAGCCTTGGGTATGGTACGGCGAATCGTGGACCCTGAAGTTAATTTAAAGATTTTTCTTTTGATTATTCCCAAGTGACCAATGTGCAAGACTTCCTAATTTCTGGACAGCCAAGACCTGTCGACCGTACAGTTTTCGGTTATATATTTTTTACAATATCATATTAATACAAAACTTTGAAATTGTAATTTCTGTGCATTTTTTAATAATATAATTATACTACTAATTATAATACTTATAATACTATAATTTATTGGGTTCTTGTTAAATTTAAATAAAATAAAATAAATCAGCTTCACGCTGTATTCCGCGCACAGCAGGGTAAGCAACCTAGAGTTAAGACACTCCGTTCCCCACATTCTGCCGAATTCTGGAGGCTCTGCGTGTTGAGTGGCAGAACTCAAATGGATATTTCCATTTCTTCGCTCCATTGTAAAATACATGAATTTGCTCTAGTGTAAAGTAAATAAATATTTCACTTAGATATTCGAGTGGGGATCGAACTCACAACCGTCGCGTTACAGTTACACCCTTGTGTGTGTCACGGCCCCAAAATTAATTAAATTTCGTTAAAAAATTAAATTATGTTGATCAATACTGATAGAATATCAAAAATATGAATTAATTGCAATATTATATATATTTTATGTAAACATAAACGTTTATATATTTTTTCCATTACAGTTAACTTGGCTGTTCTTACAACCGGAGCAAGTTTGTCTTGGTCTTCACCTGCATTGGTAAAACTACGAAATGCCACAGAGACACCGCTACCAAGACCCATTACTGAGGAAGAGGGCTCGTGGATTGTATCTGGAGGGTACTTGATAGCGACATTTAGTAAGTACATTGTTAAGCTTCCCGCTGTATCCCGCACATAGCAGGGTAGGCACTAACCTTAGTACTAGATTGAAATCTAGTGCTAAGTTTCCCTTTCGATTAAGACACTTCCGTTCTGCATTTTCTGCCAAATTCTTCGGTGAATGGATCCTACAACAGTAACGCTTCAAGCCGCACACAGTCTCTTTAATTACGACTATTATATATTTTTTATTGATGACTAATAATAACTAACAGTTTTGAATAAATAAAATAATTATTTATATTATAATTTCAGCTAATATTATAGGTGGTATGCTCGTTGATACAATAGGACGAAAGAACTGCGTCTTGATGACAGCGGTGCCTAAGCTGGTGGTGGCTATATTATTAATATTCGCTAACGAAGTATGGATTTTTATTCTGTGCAGAACGATTTCGATTGTAGCCGACTCTTTTGTGTTAGCTGTTGTACCGATATACGCTTCTGAGATAGCTAGTGTAAGTATTTGATAATAAAAAAAAATAAAATGTGTTATTTATATCACTCGTTGGCATATATGAGATTAAAAATGGTTTTTTTTTGTTTTTTTATAGTATTTATTTTGTAAAGGCATTTTCATTTGCCTGCAGGATTCGGCAGAAAGTGGGGAACGGCGTGTCTTAACGCTAGGTTCCCTCTGCCTACCCTTCTGGGGATACAGCAGGAAGCTTATTTTTACTACAATTTTTTTTTATTTTTCAGAAGGAACATCGAGGCTCTCTTGGAACATTTCTTCAGTTGTTTTCTTCAATGGGCATATTGTTTACACTCTCTGTGGGTCCTTTCCTATCGTATAAAAAATTTAGTATTGTATTTGCGGGTGTTATAGCACTTTTAACGTTTCCACTATTGGCTTTACCCGAAACGCCGTTTCATTTATTTTCCAAAGGTAAAGAAATAAAAATATTTTTAGTGTATAATTAATAAAACGTCGCACGCTTGTGCATTATGCATAAACATGTCTTTCCAAATTAAATGAAGATATTTATATTAATAAGACTCGTAACGTATTATAAATTTTGTTAAATATTCAAATTATTATTTGATTCTAAGTTTCTATATAAAAAAACATATTTACGGGAAAAAATCATAATATTATTATAACTGAAAAAATGTCTGTCTAAGCACTAATACCTAAGCTAAGATAAGCATCAATACCTTAAGGTTCAAATTGTTTTATTTATGCTGTACATAGTTTATTCATCAACGAAAGACTTTAGTTATGCAGTTAATGTGCCTGTGATAAAAATAGTGTAATAAGTACTAATTTATCGTCACACATATATTATAACTATAAAAATTTCTTTTTTTTGTTTTATGTAGTCTATTTATCAAGGCAAGCTTTAGTTATCTTGTTAATTGTGCCTGAGATGAGAAAAGTCAGGCTTTGGAAACTAATAATGTGTGATATACCAAACGCTACTTTTAGTAATTTCAATTTGCCCATGGCGGCGAAGAATAAGAATAATAAAAAACACACATATGTCGGTTGTTACAGGTCGGGTAGATGAAGCTATGCGAGTACTAACAATGATTCGAGGCTCAGAAATTATAGCGAAGCAAGAATTAGAAGAATATAAAGCAGCAACCAGCAAAACAGAAGAACGAGTAGACAAAATAGATTTACTTAAAAACAAACAGTTCTTAAAAGGACTATTTCTAAGCATCGTAATTTGCGCTGGAAGTCAATTGATTGGTTCAAATGCAGTCAATTTTTACTTACAAACTATTTTAGAATCAACTAAAACAAGTGTTCCTTCAGAAATAGCGTCAGTCATTATGGGAGCTATACAGTTATTGGCAAGTTTTTGTACGACTTTGATCATGAATATGTCTGGAAGGAGGCCTATTTTGCTTACTTCTCTAAGTGGATATTGTTTGGGAATGGTGAGTTAATTTCAATTTTATTTAATTTATACATTAGGGTCTACCTATATAGAAATTAAAATAAAGTGTTTGATTAACATAGATATGTGTGATACTGTTAAGTAAGAATTAAATATATTTGCATTCAATTTCTTCAGATAGAATCTTTATCAACTTAACAGAGGAAAATCTATGCCTTATTTATTATTTTATTTTTCTTCTCGTCTATTTTAAAATTATAATTTGGTCGTGTTTACATTAAAAACATACAAAAAGTGAAAAATCTTTAATTCCGTTTTCGTAGAAATTTTGGAAAATCCTCCCTTAGTACTACTTTCCTTACATGTGCGGTTTCGGATCTGCGTTGAATGTCAGTCACAGGGTTATTAACGGAAGAGTTATATATATATATATATATATATATAAAATTCAATATATTTCTATTATATTTTTTAATTTATGTTCTGATATGACAAAGACAAAGTTATCAAACTAAATTTTATAATACATCAATATCATTTTAATCGGTGACGTCACCAGTTTTTCAATGTCCTTGTGTAATTTGGTTGCGAAATTCTAAATTAAATGATTTATTATTGTTTATAATATAGAAAGCGACAAAAATTTAATCGCCATTTTTTATGCATTTAGTTCAATCTAGTTTTATATGACACATTTTTCATGGATATTTAAAAATAACTGTAAATTCTTAGTAAACTATCAAAAGATCAGCATTTATTTTAGAAATTGTTAATAACTAATGCATATTTTTAAAATACTTTACTTATAATATCTAATAATTTTTATTTCCTATTTCGTTTAGTTGGGACTTGGCACGTTCTTCACGATAAGTGGAGCAGAAGGTTACGTCATAGCCGGTTTTATGAACTATTTGCCGATCATATCGCTGATTTTAGTCACATTTTGCTTCAGTGCTGGTAAGTTATAAGTTAATGGAAGCAATAATAAATAGTTGTTTAAATTTCACGATATTGCTTGTGATTTTAAATAAAAAAATATTTAATTGCAGAATAATATTTTATCTATATATATATAAAATCGAAAGGTCACTCACTCACTCATCACGAAACCTCAGAAACTACCAGAACTAGTACTTTCAAATTTTGCACGAAGATTATTTATTAGGATGTAGGTGCTCGCTAAGACGGGAATTTGCAATATCTGACTCCTAAGGGGGCGTTTTCGAGGTTAATAGTTTGTATGAAATTAACCGCCACTTAAATAGGAAGGCAGACCCTGGTAATAGCCGGGATTAATGCCAGGAAGAAGAAGAAGGAGTTTGTATGAAACTTCGTAACTACAAGTACTAGGAGTCTCAAATTTTGCACAGGGGTACTTATTAGGACGCAAGTGCTAATTATGATTTGATCTTGCTAATTTCAACCCCTAAATGTGTGCTTTTGGGGGTAATAGTTTATATGAAATTTTGTTATTACAAGTGCTAGGAGTCTTAAGTTCAACATGGGCGTTTCTGATAGGACGCGTGTGCTTCCTAAGATGGGAATTTACAATATTCAACTCATTGATTTTGAAATAGATAATTTGAACGAAACTTCGTTACTACAAATGCTAGGAGTCTCAAATTTTGTATGGACGTTATCTATAGGACTTAAGTGAATCATGAAGATGGGAATTAACAATATTCGACCCCTAAGGAGTTTTTGGGGTTGATAATTTTTATGAATCTTTGTTACTATAAGTGTTAGGAGTCTCAAAGTTTGCATTGGCGTTATTTATATACTCCCTAAGATGGGTACTTGCTTCATTCCAACACTAAGGGACTGATTTTAGAGTTGATAATGTATTTCAAATTTCCTTATTCTACTCCTATTACTTAATAGGAGTCTCAAACTGTGCGTGGGCTAAGAAGAGATACCACTAAGGGGTTGGTTTGCGGTTGATGATATGAAACTTCGTACATATACAATTGTGCATGTGTGTTAAGATTGAATTTTACTAATTTCGGTCTGTAAGGATGTAGCTTTACTACAAGTAACGGCGGCCGTAGTGGCGCAGGGGTACAATAACCGTCTTGTCAATTGGTACGTGTTTTCGCTCTGGCACCAAGACAAAAGCCCAGCGTTGAGTTCCGCCATTCAACACGTAATGCCACGAAACATTCAGCGGAAAGTGGGGAACAGAGTGTGTTAACACTATGTTCCCTTTGCCTAACCTGTGTGTGCGGGATACAGCGTGAAGCTGAAAAAAGAGGCCAGCCGTGGCGCTGAGGCACAAGAGTATGATTCTTAATGCGACTGGTTGTGGGTTCATTCCCCTCTCGAAGAAATGAAATATTTATTAACATTTATATTGTTCATGAATGAATCCTTATCTAAGACAGTTATTTAATCTTTAAGTTTTTTACGCAATTGTAAAGGCTTGAATAATTCAAATTAGTACTTATATTCTTTTTTAACATATGGTGAAAATAAAAATTAATAATTTATTACTATTTTGCAAAGCGCTCTAAAAAAAACCTTCATATATGTATTTACAAAAAAATACTGAACAGATCTTAAATAATAATGTAGCTCGCATTGTTTTAAGCCATTCAAAATTATACACTTATGAGAATTACGCTAATATGGTAGCAAAGTTAAGTAATTCAGTATATTCAATAAATAATCGTGTAGTTCAAGCGGGCGAAGCTGCTGGCGGTTGCTAGAATAGTATATATAAATATACTAACTGTCGGTAGGCTGGCAAAATCTGTGAATCTGGTGTTGACACACTTTATTTCCATTGAAACACTGCCGTTCCCCACTTTCAGCCGAATTGTCAAAGCATGCGTGTTGTGTGGCAGAGCTTAACGCCGCTCTGCTTTGTTGTCAGAGCGAGTAAATGAAAATATTAATTTAATTTACTAAATCAGGTCAAGCGTTCCCCCCTGCACCATGAAGGCCTTAATAAAATAGTAAAAATACTGATTTTTTTTATAAAAAGTTTAAATACAGGATAAAGAGTACAGTTCGATATCCTTCATAGTCTTTAAGGTAACATATTATGTACGAAACGTCATTTCTCAATGACTTTCCTCAATATGCATATATGCAGTCGTAATATAAAGTTCCTTAAATAAATGCTTAATTTGAATTAAAAAGATAACTCAGTCAATGTGTTGATTATATTTTTTTATTGAGACAAAAACTATATAGGACAGGGTGACTAATGGAATAACACGTAGGGAAAATGGTCTCCATATAGGGCTGAATTTCTTTAAGTCTCCAAAAGGAGTTTGTTCGACTGTGACGCGGTGTTTAGCTCGCTAGCCGTTAATAATTTTATTCTATCTATATATATCTTTACAGGTATCGGCTCTCTCCTGTGGGTGGTTACATCTGAGTTGTTCGAAGGTCCTCCCCGCGCAATAGGAATAACTACAAGCATCACCTCAGCTACTATTCTAATATTCTTTACCACAAAATATTTCGCTGCAATGACCACCGCTCTGGGCCCAGCACCTACTTATTGGTTCTTCTCTGCGATGTGTGCATTAGTTATAGTAATAATTGCGATTTTCCTACCGGAAACTAAAGGAAAGACTTTTAGCGAAATTCAGAAAGCTCTCGGTGATAATATTGAAATTCAGGAAAGGAATTCGGAACAAAAGAATAATGTATGATTATAAGAACAGTTTTACTGAGAATTATTGATTTTTTTCTAGATTAAGTTAGTGATTTATAACCCACCCTTTTATATCTAAAGGGTTTCTACCGACAGCTTTTACGTAAATAGTTTGCTTTCAAATCAATATTTAATGCTTTAATTTTAACAAAAATAACTAAACATTCCATTTATATTATGACAATTTAACTGTGATTTTAAATAATTTTTATTAGATATAGAAATAAATATCTCATATAAGGGCCAGCATTCAACGGATGTGCAAAGGTAGTTTTTGTTATCATAAGTTTTTAGTTGAGTATAATGACATTAGAAAATATGATTATAACAATGACTAATGAAGGTTATACTAATGTATATATGTGATAATATAAATAAATTGAGAAAAAAAAAGGAATAGAATTATGTTAAAAAATATATAGTCATACGATTTTCCTTGTATTGAGTTGCTCAGTAATTTGAGAATAAAGTTTAGAGTACCTAGACAGAGATGTGGAAGAGAAACTGTGTTACATTTTCTTGCCAACCAGACATGAAGAAACTAGACATTTCAAATATAATCTCTGCCATAAGTAAGATTAGCACTCATGTTTTTTTTAGTTGTGTTTATCATATTGTTAACATTACAATAGTAATAAATTGTTAATAAGTTTGTTTGATTGCTTATTTAATTTTTTTATATTGAAATAGGTTCGAATTCGTAAGGAAGGCGTAGAACGGTTAGAACTGTTATATGCGGGATAAAGCGGGAAGCTGAAAATAAACAAAAACCGTGTAATGATATAATATTCGTATTTTGTTTTTAAAGTTTGGACATATTTTGTGCAAAAATAAAATTTATTGAAAATTTAAATGTTTTATTTATTGCTTTTACTCTGATTTAATTTGCTAATATTTGGGTAAAACTGTGATGTTTTTTTAATAATTTTAGTTTGAATCATAGTTCCATTTGTAAGGTAGAAAACCTTATAATTTTTAGAGCCACAAACTTAACCAAAGCTTTGCCACGACACCAGAGCGAATAAATTGAATAACGTTCGATATTACAGGGCTATTGGTTTTAAGAGTGGCTTTGAACTGAGTATATCAAGACACAAGCCTACATTCAAGCTAAAAGTGGAGAGTTTGGACTCTAAGTTCATTCGGTAAAAAAGACTATTGGCTTGATTTGAACTAGCTACCTCTTTCAATAAAAGTATTTAATTTAGTGATCTGCATTTAAATAACAATCAATTAAAATATATTCTTTTGCACATCTATTTTATAGTTCATTAGCTTTTAGCGATGAATTATATTACTATAAGCGTAGAGTGAACGAACTCTCCAAAATTTTAAATCATAAATAATGTTTTTATTAAAAATAGAAATGAAATGAGTACAAAGACCATTTCAATAAAAAGATAATGAAGCAACTTTATAATCTATAAATCTTCAATAATAATGCATTCAAATGACCATTGGTCAACTGTTCTTTTTTTAATCATTAATTATTTAATTTATTTTAAGTCAAACGATTACTAAAAAATCGGTGAAGTTCGAGTCGAATTCGCTCACCGAGGGTTCCGTACCTGATAATCTTCAGACGGCTTAACATATTTTCTTGAATCGTGGCTAAAAAGACTCTCGAATAAGTTTTTAATAACCTTTCAAAAAATAAAAAATAAAATCTGTGTGGGAGCTACGATGCCACAGGCAGACTTACAGATACACAAATGCAAGCAAAACTTAATATAACACTCCTACCTTTTAGTTAGTGTTTAAAAATTTAGTAGTTATTTATTTTATGCATATGAAAGAAAATATTTCTTGACAAGTTTCACTTAATATGTAAATGTAAATGCTGTATTATTCAGCTGATAAAATAATATTTTAGTCTGTGACTCGCTTTTGATACGAAAAGACTTCATTTGAATATTTTTAAAAGTCTTCGTTTTAATTATAGGTTCTATTATTAAGCATTTAAACGTGATAGTAGTAGATTCGATTCTTTTTTAGAGAAATATTAATAATTGTACTACACAGTAAGCAATGCCTCCAATGACACAAAACTCATAAAAAAAAACTGAAAATACGATATTTACCCAACTGCGTGACGCAAAGAAGTGCTTATATTTCCCCCTATTCGTGTAATTATAAAATATATTATGAAATAATTTAACTGCGTGCCTTCAACTTATCATTTTTAATTTTAATTTCAACGAATTGAAAAATCTATAACATATATAATTTTAAATCTGCCCTAATATTAACATTTATTTAACATAATAAAAACACTATCAAAATAAGTTTATTGTTAAGATTCTTCAAAAAAAATATGCACAAAATCTGTAAGATGCCTACATGTCGATTATTTAACAGCTTAAGAAATCACTAAATATCTACATTTATTATTTCAATTGTGTGGATTACTGTTCACTTTTTATTAATAACAGGTGTAGAGCTTAGAGCATTTCGACATTTCAAGGCGATAGGTAGCATGCTTAAATTAAATATGTTATAAATATTTTATTATACAATTGTATTTGTAGATGTTAAATACTACTATAAAATAAGGAAAACTTGGAAATTAATATTGTTTTTTGGTGAAAAGGTGTAAAATAATATTGAAAATGAAATTAGTCCTGTCTCCAGTGGTGCGACAGTACGCCCTTGTTGTTACGGGTATGTGATTTTTTTCTTTTATTTTGAATTTTTAGAATGAAATAACTAAATTGGGGCTATACGTTTTGACCGAGTTGCGGAACTCTAATTGAATCCCACGAAACACTATAGGAGAAAGAGTTGACATTGAAATTTTATTAGATATTGACGACTACCTAAAAGAGTGATCTGATACAAGAGAGATCAATGATAGAAATCTTCTGTTCTACATAATAACGTATTATAATATTGAAATTAAAAGTAGAACGCAGCTATAGCGCTGTGGATATCGACCATTGTTGACTCTCTCTTTCTCTTTCTTAGTTGCCGAAATATACGAGTATTCCGTATTAGGTTCCGGTATTAGGGTTCGGTTTTAGGGGACTTTCCCCTATATGCTACAAAAAATAAGTGTAAGAATCAGCCCAGCTCTCCCCATAAAAATCAAAAAATAAACGCCATAAAATACGCGATTCTTCTAAAGTGAAGTGTATCTTGATGATTTTTCCAGCTAATTTTGCCATTTTGGGAACTGGAATGAGCATCGGATGGCCATCGCCAACATTGGTCAAGTTGAGAGATCCAATTAAGACACCTCTAGAAAGACCAATCACAGTGGAGGAAGAATCATGGCTCATCTCAGTGGGTTATTTGGTATCTATGTTCAGTAAGTTTACATTATGTTTTCAGTTTAAGTACCTAATATCTAGCACAAAAGCGCTCATATCGCTTATCTGCAATAATTTATTCGAAATTAAGGAAATTATTATAACTAAAAAGGGAAATACAAAACTATTTAATAACTCTTTCCATAACATCCATATCCATATGGATACCTACTATGCGGGAGAAAGCAGAAAGAAAGAAACCTAGAATTATGAAATTTGGCAGGCATCTACAGGTAGTATTAGTTCAGGAAAAAAAATCTGAAAACTATACATTTGTGGTTAAATCCTAACAATAATAGGCTTAAAAGAACGGGCAAAAATTTGGTAATAAAGCCGCTAGTTCAAGTGAGGTATCAGTCGAAAGGGCTCTGGCTAAGTTAAGCTTGAATTTAAAAATATAGAAATATTATATTTTGAATTATTAATTATATATTTTATAATAAAATTTTCAGGTAGCATCACCGGTGGAATATTCCTAGATAAAATGGGCAGAAAGAATTCTATCATATTTATATCGATACCAAAACTTTGTACGGCGATTACTTTGATTTTCGCCAATAAAGTGTGGATTTTTATTACTTGTCGAACACTTATGATAGCAGTGGATTGTTTCATGGTGGTTGCGATTCCGATATATGCTTCTGAAATAGCTTGTGTAAGTATGGTACTACTGGCTAAGACTATATAAGAATTCTTGAGACATTGAAATAGAATTCACTTCCAAAAGATGCGGGTTCTACACTACGTTAAATTTTTTAAATGTTTTCTATAACATTTTTATATTTTCAGTGTAGAACAATATTTTAAAACTGTTAATTATATTATGTGCTATTTGTATTTTGTAAAAGGAGAGTCAAAAGTATATACTTATAAAGAGTAAAATTGCATATTGGAACCCGAGATACAATAAGAACAACAAAAATTGCACATTATGTTTGTTTTATTATACTTTCCTCCGAATTTTGGAGTCATTGCGTGTCGGGTGGCTGAATTGAACGCTGCTCTTTGTCTCGTTTTCAGATCGAAGAATGAAAATATTGAATATTTCATTTCCCGAGTGGGAATCGAACCCACAGCCTGTCAATATACAATCAAACGCACAGCAAAAGTGAAAAAAAGGAATAAAAGAAATTAAACGAAAATATCTGAAAACAGTATCCAACATTTTTCATTTCGAACCAATAGTTCTTGTGATATTAACACATCCACCAAACAAACTCTTCAACTATATAATGGTAAAGATTTTAATTATTTTTTTTCCAGAAAGAACATAGAGGGTCTCTAGGTACGTTTCTGCAGTTGTTCTCAGCGCAAGGCATACTTTTCACGTTGTCTGTGGGCCCGTTCCTGTCGTATAAGACTTTTAGCATTGTATTTGCGGGTGCATTATTTGTGTTATACCTGCCATTACTGGGTTTACCGGAAACACCGTTTTATTTGTATTCTACAGGTATTAATACCAAATAATAATTATAATATACATAAAAAGTCAGATACGAGGAGGTATTTTTTATATATGAATATTCATACTGCGTTAACAACTTAGGTTAAACGATTCCAGGACGCGAAGACGAAGCGTTAAAAGTGCTGATAAAATTACGTAATTCCGAGATCATAGCAAGAGAAGAGATAGAAGAATACAAGATTTCAAAGAACAAAAAGGAGAAAATTGACAAGAGAGCCTTATTTAGAAACAGAACTTTTTTGAAAGCATTAGCTTTGGGAGTATCTATTGGGGCTGGTAGTCAGTTAATCGGTATTAACGTGGTTATGTTTTACTTACAAACTATAATGGAAGCTGCCAATACCAGTGTCCCACCTGAAATAGCATCAGTTACTTTTGGAGTTATTCAAGTATTGGGAAGTTTTTGTACGACTTTTATTACATATAGATTTGGACGGAGGATTATTTTACTTTCCACCCTCGTGGGTATATTTGTTGGTATGGTAAGTTTATTAATTTTTATTTGATGAGGGAATTTTAGTGATAAGTTACTTTATTTTTTACAATATGATCATTTTGAATTATGACCAGTAATTATGTTTATATTTCTAATTTGATAAAGTACAGTGGGACTCTTTGTTTAGCGTTAACTAATTAATAATGCGTTGTCTTGTCCTTATAAGAGCGGGGACATAAAAATTATGACTAAATAAGTTGAAGCCAGTTGTTGCGAAGGGAAGCCAGGTATGTGCGACAGGTTGTGAATTTGATTCCTATTTGAGGGAATGAAATATTTAATATTTCTATTTTCTTCACTCTGAAAGTTTGACGATGAGGTCCGACCCTCAATATGTAATGTCTTAACACTAAGTTCAATCTTTCTACGCTTCCGTGTGCGGGACATAGAACGAGGCTGAAAAAATGAATTAGTTTATAATAAATTAAAGTTAATTGCAATATAATATATTTTTTTGTAAATAATAATCTTTTTTAGATGGGTCTCGGAATATTTTTCAAGGTATCTGAAGTCAACGGTAATGTAGTGACCGGTATAATGAACTACCTACCAATTACATCGGTGATCATCACCATAATGAATTACTCTATTGGTAAGTTTCCATAATATTTCATTTTAAAAATGTTTTAGTGGAGGAATAAATTGTTTTCAATACCTTTCTCTGATGACATGACAATGCGCGACTTTGAGTTCCTCCATTCTATGCACAATGTCTCGGACGTTGGGCGGTGCAAGGGGGATTATTGGTATGAGTGAGATATTGGGTGAAGTACGTAATGCTTTTATGCGTAACTTATAATTATAAACATGAGTTATTTTTTTTATGTTCATAAGTTTTCATATATTTTCATAATATTTAGTATATGGTCGTAATATTTTACATATTTTCATAATTTTTACAGGTATTGGATCTCTTCTATGGGTAGTTGCTTCAGAATTATTCGAGGGTCCAGCAAGAGCGGTCGGATGCACTATCAGCATCACTTCGGCTACTGTAACAGTTTTCTTTTCCAGTAAATATTTCGCATTAATGATACAGGCGTTTGGACCAGCGTATACTTATTGGACATTTTGTTGTGTTTGTGTTATTCTCTTTGCTATAATAGCAATTTTTTTACCTGAAACTAAAGGAAAAAGTTTTAGCGAAATTCAAATGGCTTTAGGCAATAAAGAGGAATAAATTTAAAGAGGAAAAATTTTAGTATATGATTAGTTCAAACTCTGTATTAGAAAAAAATATATTTAAAGGCAAGACTTGTAATACCAGTAGTTTTCGAATACAACAAATATTTATCTTGAAAATATAGGTCTTATTTTAATACCGGTACCTTCAATAATTATCGATTCTTTTTTCGATGTGCAGTTTCTTTCCTTATACAAAGTTTTCATATTCCAAATGAATTACGTAGATGTTGAGACCTATTAGAACATAAGCATAATATTATGTAATTTTAATAAAATGATTTAATATATTTTTAATTTTATAATAGTTGCGATCATGTACCATGGGATCTCAATGTAGTGTATATATTATTATTATTTTTTTATGCATTTTATATTTTTTCGATGTTTTTACTGCAATAAAGTATTATTTAGTAGATTGTACAAGTTTCATGCAACTATTCGACATATTTTACATAGAACCCAATTCGGTCTGACTTATCCCGTAGGGATAACGCGCGAAAAGATCACGGAATGGAATTTGAATAGATTAAGCGCTAAACTATTCGATGAAACCTACTGATATTGCTATTCTATTAGTCTATACTTATAATAAATCTGTAGAAAAGTCATTTCTGTACATTGAAAATATAAAAAAACAAAATAGCTAGGGTGTTAAAGGACAATTAACAGAATCCATTTCCAGCATTTGTGGAATTTTTGTCTGTTTGTCTGTTTATCTGTTTGTCTGTTTATGTGATCACGTATCACGTAAAAAGTACACAACAAATTTAAGCAACATTTATATATAAAAATTACAAGTAAATCAGAGGAGGTTTTAGAGATATGTGCTATGAATCTCTAATTTTGCATAGCAGTTATTTATAGGACGTAGGGGCTCGCTAAGACGGCAATTTGCAATATTCGACTTCTAAGGGGTTGTTTTTGGGATTGAAAGTTTGTATGAAACTTTGTTACTACAAATGCTAGGAATCTCAAATTTTGCATGGACGTCACTTATAGGACGTAGGTACTCATAAAGCAGAAATTAATAATAATGTAGTTCACGCGGGCGGGCCGCTAGTCTATAATAAAACAAAACTGTCTGTGACTCGTCTTCAGCTAGGTCCCCACAAAACGGCGTAATGGTGGTGGTAACATTCGGTGTCGTACTTCGTTCTTTATTTTTGTGAAATTGCATGTTAGGTATTGGAACCCACGTTTGGCTTTACGAAAGAAAGCAAAATGGGAACAACCAGAGACTTACATATTCATCATCATCACTATCAGCCTGTCCTCGTCCACTGCTGGACATAGATCTCTCCAATGGCACGCCACTGAGCTCGATCTTCAGCTCTTCGCATCCAGGAGTACTTATATACATATTATATCTGAGGAAATCCTCAGGACGATGACACGACCTACAGATAACAACAGTTCCTTATCTTAATACTTAATATTACATATATTGTTATATATTGGTACATTAATATAAAATACATATTTAGACAGCTGATAAACAACAGACAAAAATTAAATATTCATGTCGATTTTTCATGCATCTCATGCATTTCACATCAGATGCACTCGTCTATATGTTACATTGTAATGCCAGTTAGTTTCTATTTTTTTGTATGCTCCTTACAAAAAAAACCAAAACTTATTTGGCGTTGTGGAAACAGTATTTAACTGTAAGCGTAATAATTTTAGGATCTGTAGAAAAAAAATATGAGAAAATGTATGTGTTTTAGAAAAAAAATATTTTCCAGGAAAAATGTATATATTATTATTGACAAAGAGTATTTTACTTGAAATGACAAATCGGATAAAGCCGGCCATAATAACGAAGAGTGCTGTCACACTCGCAAATTAAATTAAAAAATCCTTATAATATAGGAAATTCATTCATTAATTCACACAGAGACTGTAAATAATATGCCCAATGAGGAAAACAGCTCGCTCATATAAATTATATATGTCTATTATTTAAACCAATTAACAACTAGTTTATTTAGTCAGTTAAACGATTTTATCTATGTCTTTAGAGATGGGGACGTCTTAAATTTTATATGGGTAGTCTATAAAGATTAAACCGAAGAACTTACTGGTAAAGTATCAGTAGTATATATTATTAAATACGGTGGATGTTGACCATAGAATGTTTTCCTTTTTTGAAGTCGGTTAAAAACATTCCTATTATATTCATAAAAACTAAATTTTAAAGATGTAATAAGATTTCGATTTATTTATATTACAGTCTTCACGTAAAGCGCCTACAAAAATTATATGAGCAAATTTGTAATTTCTTCTTTGTGCTCTTCGACCAATATTCTTTTCATGAAACAAATGAAATTAAATCAGCACACAGCAGGGTAGGCAGAGGGAACGTAGTGTTAAGACAATCCGTGCCCCACTTTCTGCCGAGATCTGGAGTCATTGCGTGTTGAGTAGCAGAACTCAACGCCGCGCTTTTCCTTGACACCTCAGCGAAGAAATGGAAATATAAACGTTAATAAATATGTCACTTCCTCGAGTGGGGATAGAAACCACAACGACTGCGCTACGATGGGTATTGATGATATTTTTATTTTTTAGGCTTTAGGAGGTGTCTTAACTTTAGACTTTAACGAAAGAAATATACTACATTCAAATTTTGTATTTCCTCATAGTAGGTACTTATCGGTTTTGAGTGTATGCGGAAAAAAAGTCAGATACAATATATTTTGAGTATGTTAGTACGTTACTTAATAACAAATTTGCTCATAAATTTTATATTCATATTTTCTATTCGTCATCACAGGGTCATTCATTCTAAAAATAAATACAAAAACAATAGAAAATACTTTATACTATAATTGAGATATATATTTGTTAAAGTGTAAAGTTTTTAATTTTGAGTGATATTTTATTTTAAAATATGATTTATGTATTTTTAAAATACATAAGTAAGTATACAGTTATACACATGTAAGAATTACCTTAAAGTACTAATAAAATATGGAATTAGATTTAAGATAAGGCAATGTTTTATTATACAGACATACTACTTACCATTGTTCCATATTTATATTAGACTTGACGTTTCCTTTATACGATTAAAAGTTTCGAACTAAGAAATTTAATGTTCTTTGACAAAAGACTCCATTCTTTCGCAAGCGCTGAAGTGTATACATCGTGTGGTCTTTCAATTTGCTTTAGTTAATATAAAATGTATAGTAATTAATTAAATTAAATAAATATGTAGATAAAATAATTAAATATATTTCTATTTATAAAAAAATAAAATAAATAGTGATTTTATATACTGCACGTAATAGTTTAAACAAATATTTTTTAAGTGTAAAATTGAAAATTGAAGTTAATCAAAATGATATCAATTCTGTCTCCATTGATACGAATGTACGCGTTGGTTTTGACAGGCAAGTGTATTGTTTTATAATTTTTATTACATCGATCAATAGGGAAAGAAATTTATATGACTTCGCTCCTATATGTTAAAAAAATATACAAAAACAAAACTATAGTACTATCGTCGATATGTTGTATAAATGTAATTATGTTATTGAAGACGGCAGTAGCACAGAGGCATAAGCGTGTGACTATAGACGAGATGGTTACGGGTCCGATTCCCGCTGTGGGGAATTAAATATTTATTATTTTCATTTCATAGCTCTGGTAACAAGATAAAGTGCAGCGTTGAGTTCCGTCACTCAACAATGACTCGAGAATTAGGCAGAAAGTTGGGAACGGAGAGTCTTAACACTAATAGGTTCTCCTCTGTCTACCTTGCTATGCACATGTTATATGGAACAACGTCTGTCTGTAAATGGTTCTTTCTCTCTCTCACATAAGGAAAACTTAACTTTGTTGTCGTAAAAAGTATAATTTTTAAAATTTATTATAATTATTATGTTATCTTTTGCTACTGTATTCTTTCTTTTAAAGATTTTTTTTATGAGAAATTGGACTATTAGTAAATGCACGGACTATTTATAACCTGTAAATTAAGAACTTCAAATACATTTCCATACGTTATTTATCATTTTTATTAAAAACGGAAGATTTCAAGTAGTGCTCCTTGAAGATCGTCCAAGTGCTCTGACCACTAAGCCATACGTTCTCATCCAGCTACGTCGAAATTCTGTACGCTTTTTTTCAACTTATATTTATTTTTAACATCTTTGTAGGGAGAGTTTTACAAATTTCCACTACATAAAGATAATGACTTAAAATTATCATAGGCGCAAATCAAATCCCGTCCGTTCATATTCTTATACATTTCTAAAGTAAGTAATAAGTCACTTGTACTTACTTGATGCCAAATTTCATAACTGTAGGTCCACAGCAAAATTAATGCAGAAATGGTCGTATCTTTTGCTTTAACTTAGAAACTTGTTTAAGATTTGGTTTATTCTGTTCTGCCTACCTTGATTTACGGGAAAAAGCATGAAGCTACTTTTTTAAAATTAGTATAACTATTATTGTACAATCAATGAAATTTGTTTACGCAAACAAATGTTATTTGGCTTACAATTATTATTTATATAGAAAAACACGAATTAAGCAGAATGCTTGAATGATGCATTTGTGAATTTACACGTGTGTAGACTCAATTACAAGCGCAGTATAAGTTGACTGTTTACCTTCTTTTTACACCTAAGTATTATTACTTCTATATTAATATGATTAATTAACCCGTAGTTATAAAATCTCCGATTATACACGACGGTTGCGGGTTCAATTCCCATTCAGAGGAGTTATTCCATTGATAGAGATGTTTTTCCATTAAACACGCATATCTCGGAATTAAATGGAAAATGTTTCAAAAAACACAAGGTTCCATCTGTGTACCCTGCTATATGGAGAATATAATTCTCTCTTTAATCTACTTTACTCTTTAAGTGGTAACCGCATTAAACTTATTTTCGTAATTTTATTTTATATAATACGTTACGTTTTCTTTTAACGTTAATTCGGAAATGTAATATTTTTCTTTTATTATTAAAGCAATAAAAGCGTTGGAAGAAACTGAAGTCTTAATAATACAATTAAATATGTGTAAATCTTAGGCATTCGTACCATATAATTTATGCACTTTAAAATAATTATTAAAACAGTTGTGTACAGTGACTAATAGGAAAATATGGAAGTTTAGTATTTTATTTACACATTATCAAAGAAGTTTCTTTTCTTGAAATTTCGCCATTAAGACCTTGCTTTTTATTTGCGTATTAGGTACGTGTCGGAATACAATGCCGACAGAGTTCTTAATTATAATTATTTTGAGTGTTATATGTCTATTCATTTTGATGGTATAATTAAGAATAGTCAGCTTCTTTTCATCTCGCTTTCTAAGCAATTGTAAAGGCTTGAATAATTTAAATTAACACTTAAATTCTTTTTTAACATTGGATAAATTAAAAATAATAATTTGCAACAAAGCGCCCTTAGAAAAAAAACCTTCATATATTATGTATTTACTAAAAAATGCTGAACCGGTCTTGGATAATAATGTAGGTCGCATTTTTTTAAACCATTTAAAATTATTATACGCTTATAAGATAATTCTTATAATTCACTAATATGGTACCAATGTGAAGTAATTCAGTATATTGAATGAATAATCGTGTAGTTCAAGCAGGCGAAGCCGCTGGCGGTTGCTAGTGCACTATAAGTAGCTATATTGTAACAAAGCTACAAGCAAATAAATTAAATGACAAAGATAAAGATTAGATAAAACCATCTATAAAATTAAATAAAGCAAGATTAACTATAATTATAATAGAATTCTCTAACTTAATGGAGTATTTTAACTTCACGCTATGTCCCTAAGTATAAGTATTAAGATACTCCCTTCTCCACTTTCCGTCGAAATTTTTGAGGCATGCGTGCTGAATGGCGGAACGATGCCGCGCAATATTATAAATTTAATTTGTTTTATTTGTTTATATGTAAATACATCGATATTTATAAGGAAATCATATATTTTGTAGAGTAGTTTTAGCGTTATGTATAGAAAAGTAATTAAAACCAATTCTTATTTACAGTTAATTTGGGGGTTCTTACAACTGGAATGAGCCTTGCATGGTCATCACCATCGCTGGTGAAATTAAGGAATCCTAATGAAACCCCTTTGTCACGACCGCTTACAGATGAGGAGGGATCTTGGGTGGTATCTGGAGGTTATTTAGTATCAATTTTAAGTGAGTTTACCACTAAACCTAATATTTCTTCAAATTATATATTTGTCAGCTTCACGCTGTATCCCGCAAACAGCAGGGTAGGCAGAGGAAACCTAGTAATTCTGAAGGCTGAGTAGCAGAACTTAACGCCGCACCGTATATGTTTTAAATATGTAAAGGATGTCTTTATTTGTATTTATCTAGATGCAAAAGGTATACATATACAATAATCTAGATCTGAAATAAGCTACGCAGGTTCCTGCAGAACTACTTGTATCTATAAATAGTGGGCATTAAGATTTGATTCAATTTTATATATCTTTACTTTTTTAATTATTCCAGCTAACGTGGTAGGTGGTGTGCTTATTGACGTAGTTGGAAGAAAGCTATTTATCTTATTAGCAACTATACCCAAAATTCTTTGCGCGTTAGTTCTTATATTTGCCAACGAAGTATGGATTTTCATATTATGCAGAGCGGTGATGGTCGTGGTTGATAGCTTAATGTTAATTGTGGTACCAATATATGCATCTGAAATGGCGACTGTGAGTATTATTAAGAATATATATATTTTTTATATTTGAAAGGTGTTTGAGTTTTGACTGGTTTCCACATTTAATTTAAATTTCTAAAAATCTTTAATGGATACTGATAAAATAAACTTAAACGTTAAGGGTTGATATCCCCAAAGATCCTTTACGGGAGGATTAGTAACAAAAAGATGTGTGTTGTGTTGTTTTGAGGATTCCGGAATTCGGAATTCATTAGAATCCAGTGCAGCTTTCCCATGCCTATCTGGCTAGAGCCATAGTCTCATATAATTTATAGCACTGTGGACATTTGAAACGCGTGTTAAGATTTTTTTTACATAATTATAATATGTATATTATGTTTTTTAAATTTAGTTTATTTTCTTTGCAGAAAGATCACAGAGGTGCCTTAGGGACTTTCCTCCAGTTATTTTCATCTTTGGGAGTTCTATTTACGTTATCTGTCGGTCCGTTCATGTCATATAAGAACTATAACATTATACTGACTTGTGTTATCACCGTCCTAAGCATACCCTTGTTTCTATTACCAGATACTCCATTCCATATATATGCTAAAGGTTAAGTATTATTTTTTTGTTTATGGAATGAAAAGATCATTTTTGTTGAATTCATTTCGATTCCAATAGAAGTAACATAAGTAGAAATAATTACAAAGTTGACGCAAACGAAACTGCGGGCGGCAAATAGTCAATAATAAAAAATAAACGTATATAATTAATACTTGTATGTTCTTGCGTCATTAAGTTCTGTTGTAAAGATCAATGACTATGAAGTACGATATAACAATTGCTGAAGGGAACAACCATGTGTTCTAAATCCAAGAGGAGTTTATAACAAAATTGAAGATAGGTGTAACACGGGGCAGGCAAGAACTGCTACACTTATAGCGCAGTAAATTCCTCAGATAAATATAAACATATCTTACTACAAATATTACTCCAGGGGCAATTTAAAAAGTTATTGATGAATTTAAGTGTTTTTTTTGTTTTAATAATCTTAAATGAAAACTTCATATATTTTCAGGTCGCCACGAAGAAGCTTTAAAAGTATTAACAACTATACGAGGATCCCAAATACGTGCAAAAGAAGAATTAGAAGAGTACAAAATTACGGAAGGTAAAACAGAGAAGAAAATGGAGAAGTCCACATTGTTGACGAATAAGACATTCTTGAAAGCAGTGTCTTTGGGTTTTGTACTATGCGCTGGTAGTCAGTTAATTGGTTCTAATGCTATCAATTTTTACTTGCAAACTATTTTGGAATCCACTAAAACTAATGTGCCTCCAGAAATAGCTTCAGTCACTATTGGAATAATTCAAGTTTTGGCCAGTTTTTCTACCACTTTAATCATGAATTCTTTTGGAAGGAGGACCATTTTATTGTCTTCGCTATTTGGAATATTGCTTGGATTGGTACTTATATTTCTTAAAAGTGATGTAAAGTATAATTTTCAATAATTAGCATACAATATTTTGCTATAAACACCGTAAAATAATTTTATAAAATAATTTTATCTAGAGAACAAAACAAACTGCATGAAGAAAAAATATAAAAAAAAGGACATTACTTTATGAGATGGTCACTTTACCCATTTTTTCTGTAATTTTTTTGTCAGCTTGAGCCTTAATCTCGCATGTAGCAGGGTAGGCTGAGGGAGCCTAGTGTGAAGACACTCCGCTCCCCACGTTACTCTTAGAAATAATTATAGCAAGGGACCTAAACGCCGCTTCGCCTGCTTGGAATTGTTGTTATATTACAGCAAAATTACACAAAATCTTTGCATAAATAGTATTCTGATGTATAAACTGTAAAGTGTAACGTTTCATCAAAATAGGTTCCGCAAGTTCTAGAGTGACGTGGACGGGAACGTGGAACAAATCATCATTTAATTGCTTTTGGAGTTTATATTGCTCATTTATTAAATATTTGTAAAATAATTGAATTTATTTCAGATCGGGCTTGGTACATTTTTTGAGGTAACTTTTGATACTGGAGAAGAAATAAATGGCTTATTAAATTATTTACCCATTATTTCCTTGATTCTTGTCATTTTCTGCTATAATGTTGGTAAGTATTTTCTCTGTTTTTTTCTTTCAGTCTGCGTAATAGGGTAGACAGAGGACAATTAACCTGGTACCTGGACCGTTCTCATTAAGTCTCTTCCGTTTCCCCAATTTTAGCTGAATTCTTGAAGCATTGTGAGTTAAGTTACCAGAGTGACGAAATGTAAATATTAAATTATTCGTTTCTCCGAGTGGGAATTGAATCCACAACCGTTGCGATTAGAGTTTCCCGCTTATACCCCTGTACCATGACAGCCTCATACACTCTATAACTATAGCATTCTGTTCTCCACATTCTGTAAACAAACCGGGTCAAAAGAGAAATATGTAATGCAATATAAATATTGCTTCGAGTGGTATGTGAGAAGTTTTTATTACAATTTAAAAGTGCCTGACGTAATTCTCGTAATTTACTATATAATTTAATGTATAATTCAGAAAATACAACCTTCAAATACTTTGTCCGCATAGTTTATGTAGGAAAATTTATAAGTACATATTTATCTATTACGTAACTAGTTAAATTAGAACAATTGCGTTACTAAATGTTACTTAAATAAACGTTTGTATGATAGTTCTATTCTATATTATACGAACTTAAATAACACATAATATATATTTTAATTTCCTCGCTTTGGTAACGAGGCAAACTAGGCGTTAAGTTCCAGAAATCTGCCGAAACTGGTGGACGAAAGTATCTTAACTGGTTAAGTAACAGTTTTTTTAAAAATAAGCGTTTTTCTTTACAAACAAATGTGTCAGTCTTTCTAGTATTTTCATATTTTGTACCTTTAATTATATATAATTTTTATTCAACAGGCATCGGTTCATTGCTGTGGGTGGTAACATCTGAGTTATTCGAGGGTCCATCCAGAGCTATAGGAGTCAGCATCAGCATTACTTCTTCGACTGCATTAATATTTATCACCACCAAGTACTTCGCTATAATGACTACCGCTCTAGGACCAGCCTTTAGCTATTGGTTCTTTTGTATAATGTGTGTATTATTGTTTATAATAATAGCCATTTTTATGCCAGAAACAAAAGGCAAAACGTTTAGCGAAATACAAGTAGCTTTAGGTGAAAATATTGAAATAAATAATGTTCATTTAGAAGGTAAAGGCGTTGCTTGATTGTTATTTTGTCAGAAATTGATAAGAAACCTGTAAAAAATTGAATGTAGAACATTTGTATATCTCAATTGGCTAGATCGCTTCGACAGTTTATAAAAGGCCCGTCACTTTTTGTTCACAAAAAGTGAAGTTCACGGTTTTATATAAATCATAGCTTAAGTTATTATATAGTTAGTTAGTTATATACTTCTGTATAAAAATATATGTAACAAGTTTTTTTTGGTCAATTCGATTGTTAGCGCAATTAATTAATTTAATTCGGAGAAATAGTTAATGTTAAGTTTTATTTCTCTGTTCTGGTAAAACGAAATGCTGCGTTAGGTTCCACACGCTTATGTCACGCTTTGTCTCGAACTCGGGTCAAAAGCTTCTCCTGTCTCTCAGTCAACCCGCTATGGTATGAAAATAAATATCTATAACAAATTTATTTTATGAGGCCCGGGGTCAAATTCTTCTACATAAGTTAATAATATTTTTTATAAACATAGGTAGTAATTAATATAATAACTTACTGTGATTTTGTATAGCAGTGTGTATGTGAGGTGTTTATTGAATTATTAAGAAAAATGTTAATTTTACTTTTGTTTTATTATAATTTAATCTTTATCATCATCATCATCATCAACAGCCATATTTTGTCCGCTGCTGGACCTTCCCCAGGCCTTCCCCAATTCTTTATTTTATAATAAATTATTTTCAGACCATCCTAGCTATTAATAGATAACTTCTAAATACTCTGAACAAAAGCTAGAAATGGAAACAAAAGCTAAATTTCTACCATTGTATGCATTCATCCATTGTTTAAAGTAAGTCTAGATCAATTATGATTTTATTATAAGTATAAATAAAAGTATAACAATCTCTGTGTACACTCTGAATTCGGTAATTACATTCAGAATTATATAATTATATAGTATAATTAAAACATTTATTTAAAAAACAATTAAACCAGCAAGCTGTAAACAATGAAGTGTCGTGAATAAGTTGCAACTTTTGTTATTTATAAATGAAGCGTATAAATATGGTTCTAGAAAAATATAAACGTTAATTTAAAATTTCACACTCATTCAAATATCTGCATGTGTACATACAATATTTGTACTGTAATAAAATGGTTTGTGGATCCACGTTTTTTCCGCGTGTAGTGGGTAAGGCCGGAAGCCTAAGAAACTATTTTCTCTATTTTCTACACATTTAATTAGTCGTTCAATCAACGGCCTAGCATCTTTGTAAAACAAAGCCATTGAACCAGGGGCCTGAGTGATATTCAGCCATTTGAACAAGCAGGCAAGTGGCTTAGATGGTGACGTTTCTTAACTAGCTTAGCCTATTTCGCCAGACCTTTCGATCATGGCGGGACGTCCCAATTTTAAACTTTCCCGAGCGAGACTGACATGTTCCCGTTTTACGTGAATTAATCCACGCATTTTTAGAATTGTTTTTTATTTCTGTATGTATTTAACAAGTTACACAGTGAGATGATAATAATTATTTCTCACAGTTTCTGAATTCACTTAAATACACTCAAATTATTTGAATTGTGGGGATTATTGTTATCTTTGTGCTAATAACCGTTTTAATCCTTAGAACATTTTGATCTTTCAAAGCGATAGGTAGGTAGTATGCTTAAAAAGAAAAAAAAATTTAGTAACATTATATTGTGGGAAAAATGTATTTGTAGGTAGTAAAATTAAATAACTATAAAATAACATTTTTCTGGTGACAAGTAGATAGATATACATATTTTTGGAAAAATGAAATTATTTCTATCTCCAGTGGTGCGACAATATGCACTTGTTGTAACGGGTAAGTTATTTTTTTTAAATATTTTCTTAGATTTTTACGAATTTTTCACTTGATTTCCGAGACATTATGTATAGAAAGGCGGAACTTAATTCCGCATTTTGCTTACCAAAGCGAGGAAATGAAAATAATTAATCGTAAACTTCTACAAAAAATTATGAAAACATAAAAAAATATAAATATATACACACTAACTACACCTGTGTTAACTTAAGCATAATTTACATATCAAACATTAGTCACCCTAATGCGACTTCGCCTGCTTAAACATGTTGTATAATAGTCAAATAGTCATATTTATAATACTAGTAGGATTAGTAGGGTACGAGGCCAATAGTGGCGCACAAAGCGTGACTGTAAACGCGACTGGTGGTAGAAATGAATTCGGCGGAAAATGGGGAACGGAGTGCCTGTGCGGGATAAAGCGTGAAAAAAAAAACTACGTGTAAAACCAAATATACAAGCTACTATGCTACTATACTACTATACTGTAAAGCTACTAAAATTAAAAGAGGTTAGTTAGAGGTTTTAGAGAAAGATCTCTAAAAGTACATCTTGAATTTATCGACCACATGAAGAGTCATTTTCATAGTGTCACCTGGTGGTGGTAGTTCTATAATGAAAATGTAATCGACTTCTTTTTTTAATAAAAATATATTTTAATTAAACAAAGGGGCCGATTACATTTTATAGTAAAATTATTGCGAATATGAAAATCCTATCCTATATGTTATAAAACAAAGTCGCTTTTCGTGTCTGTCTGAACTTTCTAACTCTTCTTCTTCTAAACCACCCAACGGATTTTGATGCGGTTTTCACCATTAGGTCGAGTATTTCTCAGGGAAGGTTTATATATAGTTTATTATTTGTACATTCTTATGTAAGTTAACATAAATAAGATAAATGTGTATAAAGTCCTACCCGTTGATACACTTTCGCGCATGCGCTGCTTTAATGGTAAGTACTACATGAAAATAATGTACTGGAGTATTATTTCTCTTAATAAGATCTACAAAAAAGTCCGCGACAGCATATTCGTATCTTTTAAGGATAACGTGTAGTGATCATATTTCTGTCTAAAAAATAATAATTTCAATATATTTTTTAATGTGAGGGATATTTTTCCATAATGGTATTAATCTTTATCCTTTAAAATACTTTATTATTTTTTAACGTTAAACGAAGATACAATTTGCTTTTTACACTATTTCGAAGCTGCGAATAGTTTTAGAGAAATGCTCTCAGCATATAAATAAGTATATTAGTTACGTTGGCCATTTAATGTAGATCAAAACTGTCTTTTACTGTTTTTCATTTTAATAAGTACTTTAGAAGTTGTTACAATATCAAAAAATCCTTGCTGCGAAACGGCTCGCCACTCGCCATTCGTCCCTCCGCCCCCCGCGACGTTTTGCGTCCGCCGCGCCCGCCTACCTTACACGCATCGGTGGTTCAGTGGTAAAATGCTCGGCTGCCACGCGGCCGGCCCGGGTTCGATTCCCGGCCGATGCATTCTATTTAATTTTCCTCACAGGCAGCCACGTAGTGCTTGCTTTTCATCAGGGACAGAGTACCCTCTTCCCTACCCAACCGGTGTCGCTGTAAAAGCCAATAGGGCTAACAGCATTAACCGTCAGAGAACCAAGGCCCTGATGTCGTTCGGAGCTACTACTGGCAAAGTAAATTTAGAAGTGATTGCACGTACTTTGGAGTTATACAATAATTATAATGTATTTCCACGCGACATAGTTGGTTACATCTGTAAGAGAATAGTAGGTAGTCTGTTGTTTATAATTTATTTCGTTTAAGTTTTCTGTTGTTTGTGTTATTTATATATTGGAAAATCCCTTATTGGAACTACGAAAATGCGGGTTGCTTTGCAAACATACATTATATGAATAATTTAGTAGTTCTAGCGGGCGAAGCCACGAGGGGGTCGCTAGTTATTAATATAAAATCATTACACTTGTATAAAAAATTGTTGTAAAATATATAAACATTGTATATTATATGTAGCTTCTTGAATATAGTATTATAAAACACTTAAACTATAAACAAAGTCATAAAAGAATACTTTTGCTTATTAGATTATTTGATAGAAAAATATTATTGCCTGTTAACTGTCATTTTCATCTTTAGCAAAAAGATATTAAGGATTCCTGTTGTTACCTATTAATGTAAATTTACCTTGAAAAAATGATTCAAAATTATCAGTGTATATATTTTTTATTCTAATACATTTATACTGCTTTTATTACTTAGATAAGATAGCATAATTATTTTAAAGGCTAATTCCTAAGTAAGTAGTAATATATGGATTCTCGTCTGATAACTTTAGTAAAGGTCGTCTGGGTAATTTTATGGTTTTACTTTTAGTATGCTTCAAATAGCTGAAAGGCAGAGGGAAGCTGGAAGTGTAGTGTTAAAGACACTCCGTTATTTTGAGATACTTCTGTTCCCCATTTTCCGAATTCTGAAGACATTGTCCTGATTTATTACCAGAGCGAGGAAACGAAAATTTTAAATGTTCATTTCCTCGAGTAGAAATCGGGCTCACAACATGACGCGCTTACATTCCCACGCTTCTGCCCTGCGCAACGACTAACCTCAAAACTAGCTTTTAAAAGATTTTATAATATGAGTGAAATTTTAACAAAATATTTTAAATTTGTTTTAAATGATATTTATAGTAATTGAAAAAACAATGCTACAAACAAAATCTTATTATGATTACTTTTTCTAATAAATTTTATATAGAAAGAAAAGAGCAACTATTGAGATTCTTGCCGGCTTTTCACAGTAGAACTGCAAACGGAGCTTGTGGTAGCTTTAAATTCATTCAACGAGTTAAAATAAAGAATATTTTAAATTTCTATTCATTTTCCTTTATCTTATTTAAAGCCGTACAAGTAGGGCAATTTGATGCTCGATAACTAACTAAATATTATTATTATATAAAAGAATTAACATTTTAAATAAATGTGCACCTTAAAATCTGTTTTAAGAAATTATAAACACATCCTTCCTATTTAAAGTTTAAATTAAAATGGTACATCCAGAAGCAGCTTTCTACCTTTCTTTAGGAATATAACCAGCTTCACTTTTTCTTCAGACAGCGCGAACCTAGTGTCAAGATATTCTATTCCTCATGTTCCGCTCAATTATCGAGATTTCTAGTGTCGTTACCAAAGCGGGGAATTACCTTGGGGTATTGCATTTAAGATCCCACTTCGCCACGATTGGTCCTACACATTTCTTATTAAATATATATTTAAAAATTTTCAGTAAACTTTGCTATTTTGGCTACTGGAATCAGCATCGGGTGGCCGTCACCAACGATGGTTAAATTAAGAAATCCACTTGAGACGCCTCTTGAAAGACCAATTACAGTGGAGGAAGGGTCATGGCTCATTTCCGTGGGTTATTTAGTGGCTATATTCAGTAAGTTTTCAGTCAGTAAAATCCACAAAGGGGGTCGTATCGTTCCTTCTATAGCTTTATCTCGCATAAAGCAGATAATTTAGAGAGACAGACGCTGTTTTCTCTGCTTTTCTTTCAATAATTGCAGCAAGTCAGGTATAAACCCACAACCATCAGTCTTGTATGATCAGCTCGAGTTCCCCAATCAATACAAAAAAGGATTCCTCAATATACTACTTTTGACATTAACAAGACGTCGCTTGTCGCGCGATTTACTTGTGTAAATAAACTGGTACTAATTATGTAAACTCTGCGAAGCTTCAATTTTAATAGTTTCAATTTAATTAAATATTGATTAATGCGACAAGTTTTTATGATTATATAAATTGTGTACAATGAGGTTATGAGTTGATAGTTAAAATTTAAAGACAAATTTTATTTTCTCCTTTTTAGAGCGTTTAAATAAAATCTTTTTCTAAAAATATTTTTTTACTTATAATTTATTTTTACTTTTTTGTTAACACTGGCTAGGTTTCTCACACTAGATGTCATATTATTTTTCTAATTATTCTCGGCAAGCCCTTTCATTTGATACCCGTATTGCAGATGTGCATAAGTAATAACTATTCCGCTATCTTAGATGTTCCGCCATATTGAAACGTGCCCTTTCAATAGATATACAGATTGTAGAAGTAGACCAAAAGTAACTATTCGGCTATCTTGGATGGTCCGCCATATTCGATTTAGAATGACGTTACATTATTTTTCGAGTTGCTCTCAACGAGCCCTTTCATTTTATATCCATATTGCAGAATTGCAAAAATAATAACTATTCGGTCATCTTGGATGGTCCCCCATATTGGATTAAGAATGACGTCACATCATTTTCCAAGTTGCTCTCAAGAAGCCCTTGCGTTCGATACTCATATTATAGAAGTGCATTAAATATAACTATTCCGCCATCTTGAATGGTCCGCCTTATTAGATTTATAATGACGTCACATAATTTTTCAAGCTGCTCTTAAGAAGCCCTTTCATTTGATACCCGTAATGTACAAGCGCATCAAAAATAACTATTCTGTTACTTTGGATGGTCCGCCATATTGTATTTAGAATCAAACCAAACGTGTATACAAAATTTCAGCTCAATCGTACGAACATACCTTTCATTATATGCACACAAGCACAAAAAACTTGTATATATTGGATTTCAAGTAATGTCACATTGTTTTTCTAATTGGTCTCGGTAAGATCTTTCATTTGATACCCATATTGCAGAAGTGCATAAATAATAACCATTCCGCCATCTTAGATGTTCCGCCATATTGGATTTAGTATAACGTCACATTATTTTTCGAGTTACGGTCAACGACCCATTTCATTTAATATCTATATTGTAGAAGTAGACCAAATAGATACTCGGCTATCTTCGATATCCTCCTTATGGAATTTATAATGATATAACATTATTTTTCGAGTGGCTCCCAACGAGCCCTTACATTTGATACCCATATTGTAGAAGTAAATTAAAAAATAACTATTCCGCCATCTTGTATGGTCCGCCACATTAGTTTAGAATGACGTCACATATTTTATCGTGCATTGTCATCCAAACAAAACGTGTGTACAAAATTTCAGCTCAATCGGTTGAAGATATCTACTTCAAAATTGAGCGCAAAGATTTCACCCGAACCCACATACATACATTGCAAGTTAAATAAAAGCTTTTAAAGGAAAAGGATTCCTCAATATACTACATTTGACATTAACAAGAATAAAAAAATGTATTCTATAATTCATTTTTCAGGTAACTTTACAGGTGGAATATTGCTAGATAAAATGGGCAGAAGGAATTCAATACTACTAATATCAATACTGAAACTTTGTACGGCGATTATTTTGATTTTCGCCAATAAAGTGTGGATTTTTATTACTTGTCGAACACTTATGATAGCAGTCGACTGTTTCGTGATGGTTGCGGTACCAATATATGCTTCTGAGATAGCCAGTGTAAGTATTTGTAGTTTATTTCCATTTCTATATTCTCTCCTTCTACTTTTTGTCCATTTTGTGTTGAGCGATGGAACTTTCATCGCACTACAGTGGGGAAAAGAAAATATCTCCCTGGAGTAGGAGTTAACTTTGTTGCTTATTTTTATTACACAGTACGTTGGAAGTCCTACCATTAAAAATCTGCATAACTATATTGATTAATGAGATTTTTTTATATTATTTCCAGAAAGAACATAGAGGGTCTCTAGGCACTTTACTACAATTATTCTCAGCGATGGGAATACTTTTCACGTTGTCTATAGGCCCGTTCCTGCCGTATAAGACATTTAGCATTGTGTTTGCGGGTGCATTGTTTGCGTTATATTTACCATTGCTGGTTTTACCGGAAACACCATTTCATCTGTATTCTAGAGGTATTACAATAATAATATACATACTTTACTTATGGTAACATATTTTTAGATAATAGCTTAAGAAGAGCAATGCATTAAGCAGAAAGAAAGAAATAAAGCGTAATGCAATCTTATGAGTTTGTGGTCATTATTTCGAAATGTTACTGAGTTAGATTGTAAAGGTGATGGTTCTAGGTTCAAGCCCTGTTTAGGGACATGGTTTTTTTTAATTTCGCTGTTTTAGTAACGCAAAGGGCGAGGTTTCACGAAGATGAAAGTTTAAGTTTTAAAGCGTCAATTAGTTCACTTAATCAGGTATCTACTGAACTATGATGGATAACAAAATGTACTTAACAACACAAGTTACATCGATGACTGTCGTTAAATCTTTCCAGGTCGCGTAGACGAAGCATTAAAAGTACTAACTAAATTACGTAACTCCGAAATCATAGCAAGAGAAGAAATAGAAGAATACAGGATTTCTAAGAACAAAAATAAGGAAAAAATTAACAAAATGGCCTTATTTATGAAAAAAACTTTTTTAAAAGGATTAGCTTTGGGAATATGTCTTGGGGCTGGTAGTCAGTTAATCGGTATAAATGCGGTTATGTTTTACTTACAAACTATAATGGAAGCTGCCAATACCAGTGTCCCACCTGAAGTAGCGTCAGTTATTGTTGGAGTTATTCAAGTATTGGGAAGTTTCTGTACCACTTTTATTACATATAGATTTGGACGGAGGATTATTTTGCTTTGTACTCTCGTTGGTATATTTATTGGTATGGTAAGTTTACTTAATTTTTTTTTTTAAATTTTATTCTTTGTTAAATGAATTATACACGCCACCTTATTTTTCAGTTTTGGTTATATAATTTTGATTCCTAATTATTTTCTCGTACTTTAGCTTCAGTTGATATTGTGAGAGGCTTATTTAGGTACATTACTACAGATTCTGATCTTAATGAACAAGAAACGACGGCCTCGTAATTATTTTATAATATTAGTAGTGTAGATTTGTTATTTTATAGACTGTGATAAATTAAGTTTTTTAATAAATTAAAACTGAATTATAAAAAATTTATGTCCCTAATAAATTGTATTTTCAGATGGGACTTGGCATATTTTTCAAGGTGTCTGAAGTAAATGGTAATGTGGTGATCGGTATAATTAACTATCTACCAGTTACGTCGATGGTTCTCATCATAATGAATTACTCGATCGGTAAGTAATAATTCCATAATAGTACTAAAAATATTTTAATGGTAATAGAAACTATAAAGATGCACAGCACAAGGCACAGCGTCTCACAGGATTCCCATCCTGGGGATCGGACCCATGACCTTTATTTCTTCGCTTTGGTAACAATACAAACTATCTTGGGAATTAGGCGGTGAGTGGGAATCGGGTGCCGTAACACTAGGTTTCCCATGCCTACCTGTATTATATAGGATATGCAGGGTGAGATTCGTAACGACTGCATTTAATTATATAATGAATACTTACATTTTTTCATATATTATTATCATAGTATTCAGTATATATTCATAATATTTTGCACATATTCATTATTTTTACAGGTATTGGATCTCTTCTATGGGTAGTTGCTTCAGAATTATTCGAGGGTCCAGCAAGAGCGGTCGGATGCACTATCAGCATCACTTCGGCTACTGTAACAGTTTTCTTGTCCACTAAATATTTCGCATCAATGATACAGGCGCTGGGACCAGCCTATACTTATTGGACATTTTGTTGTGTTTGTGTTGTTTTCTTTGCTATAATTGCAATTTTCTTACCTGAAACTAATGGGAAAAGTTTTAGGGAAATTCAAGTGGCTTTGGGTGAAAAAAGAGAAGTAATATAAACAAATTATATAAATAGACAACATTTTTTAATTCATAGACAAGAAACATAAAGTATAAACAAAAATAATGTATATTATATCGAGATAGATATCTCAAAGGTAACCTTAGCCATAAATATTGAATAGTATTTGAGTTATTTTTATGTATTTTCGGAGTGCATAAAAATAAAAGCGTAAAATATACATAATAATTTACTGTTATTTTAGTACAATTTAAAATCGTAGTTGTTGATATAGTAGAATGAAATTAAGTGTATTTTTGTGTATCATATAGTACTCGTATAATAAATTAATGTAATATTATGTAAAAAATATATTTTTTTAATTTCCTCGTCGTGACGATCGTTAATTCCATCCTCACTCGAGGGAATGAATTATTACTTATTAATATTTTAATATCTTCGCTCGAGCAACATGGCAAAAGCCCGGTGTTAAGTTCCGCCACTCAACAGGCAATGCAATTCGGCGGAAAGTAGGGAACACAGTATCTCAACACTAGGCACCCTCCGCCTACCTTGCTGTATGACATTGAGCGTGAAACTAATTTATTTGTTTTATTTTTTAAATAAAACAAATATAAATATTAGGTAATAAAATAAACTGTTAATAAGAATAACTTATTATTAATTTATTTTTTAATCAATATTTTAGAGATCCAATAATTTCATATGTAGTTGATAGACGGTCTGAATGAAAATATAATACAAAATATTTAAAATGCACTTTATTTTACAAAAAGCCTTGGACGTACAAACAAACTAAATATAAATCACAATGATGCTCGACGCTTATCAACTAAGGCTTTGATAATACAATAAAGTATACTTATGTCCTAGTCCATATTTCCAAATTCCTAATAATATAATAGAAATTGTACCTACCTACCGATAAATCCATGTTTTATATTTATTTTTTTCATTTAATGATATAAAAGAAATACATTAAAGAAAAATGTTATATATAATAATCATCTTTAAATCGTTCTTTAATATATTTATTTTTTTACAATTAAATGTAGAACTGTATATATATAATTATTAATAATATATTGTACAGCCAACATAAAAATATTTTCCTTAATATAATCGTCACCAATTTTACTTATATTCTAACTCCATTTGTATTTCATTAAAGTCTCATAAACTTTAAATATATTAAATTCCTTAACCGTTAATAAACCGTGGAAATTACAATATATTTTAAATTTGTTACTTTTATTATATGAATAACAGTTTTTAACGTTGATTTTTTTTTTTTTTAAAAGTTATCTCATTTCTATTAAATATAAAAGTAAATTCAATTCCTTTTTCTATTAAATATACCTATACAATAATTTGTTTAAAATATATCTTACTTCACCTTTAAAAAAGTATAATAAAGTCAGTTCCTATACATTTATGGAACAAAAAGTCATACAAACGCTCATACATACATACATACATACATTCACAGTTACATAACCCGTGGAAAAAAAAAATATTTTTATAATATTATCCTACTTTTTTTTTACCTTCAAAAATTGCAATTCAATAAGTAATATATAATATAAATTATTTTCATATTTTATTCTTAAGCAATCATAATTGAATTCATAATTACATCACATTTTTATCGAATTTATAATATAAACAAAAAAATCACATATTTCATAAAATTAAAGAAGAGCTTTTTATTAAAACAATATTTATACTACTTGAGCAATTGTAAGTAATTAATTATTTCATTCGCCATCTTATAAGTTATAATATAAAATTTGCCTTTTTTATATGGATGAAATGTGATATGAATATTACATAAAAAAATTACAGTCTTCTTTTTTCACATATTCTAACATGACTTTAAAAGAGAAAAATGACGATTAAAACTCATATTAAAGTCGCTTCTGTACTAAAAATAATTAAGTACAATAATTAACATACAGGCAAACAAAATTGACACTGACCCATACAAAAAAAAAACTATGATTTCCTAAATCTTAACCTCAAAAAACATAACGCTAAAGCACCTACAATCCAAGCGATAGTAATAATGAACCCGTAATACACGTCAGGGTCCATTATAGTGGAGCCTTTCTCCATCATATGGCGGAGTGACTTAGCTGGTACTGTGAACGGGAGAGCGAAGGCTACGAGACGGAGAATGTTTGGCATACCTTCTAGTGGCCAGATAATACCTGCGGATAGAATGGTTTCATTTTAGTTCAAGACAATCTAGGCAATAAATCTAAAACTAGTTCTTCTTATACGATAGTTCTTTTTTTGAGGTTCACGTTATATCCCGCACATTTCGGGGTAGGCAGAGGAGGACCTGGGGACCCAGTGACAGACAGACAGACACTCCGTTCCCATTAAGATTCTCCATTTTCTACTTTGATACTTGTAAATAAATATGTTATATAATTACTATCGTTTAAATATTATTAAAAGAGAAATATGAAATACACTTACCACACAACAATATCATAGGGTAGAAACTACCCGTAGCTATAAAGAAGGATAACGTGTAACTTGAACATAAAACGGAGAGAAGGAATCCGTAACACATTCCTCCAAGACCTTGAAGGAATAAAAGGGAGCCGATGGTCCATAGAGACCCTCTGTAGGGTAAGTTGTATCCTAAATAGGATACTATCATCATCTCGAATGTCTGGAATTGAAAAAAAAACTATATTAATAATAGTCGCAAAATCATTTTTCAAAGCTATATAAGGAGAAATATTTTATGAAATATATATTTTTTATAAATGGGTAAAATTACATTAGTTAATAATATTAAAAATAAACAGTAACATTTATAAAAATTATTGTTTAATTATCAATTTAGCTTGCAACAACAAACTTCTAATATTCTCCCACTCTCTGCAATTCTCATGCTATTATTCTATCTCAGAAGCACCTACGAAGCCCCCAATTCGCTGTACTCTTTCTCTAACCCACCTGCAGCAATATAACAAGTGACTGCAGCAGAACATGCACTTGCAGCATCTCGCTAGGGCGCACGCCGGCGACAGCGCTGCGCTCCCACACGCCCTCGAGGCGGTCGGATATCATCAGTGTGGACGTTATTATGGCCGCGAGGAAGAATATTATACTGGAATTTGTGAAAAAAATATAAAATTATAAAAATGTTATGCAGCACAATGGTTGTGAGTTCGATCCCCACTCGAGAAAATGAAATATTTATTTAAATTTATATTTGCATTTCTTCGTTCTGGTGTCGAGGTGTTCTGCCACTCAACACGCTATGCATCCACGCTATTCCTCCACTCGGCGAAAAGTTAGGAACGACGTGATTTTTTTTAAACTGTGTCCTGCAAAACTCTTTGTGAGTTTGACTGCAGGATCTCGAGTCTCTTTACTTATGATCTAAATTAAAATTAAATTAAGAAGTATTTTCTCTCAACTGTTCAATTAACAGTTGACAAAAAATACTCCCTAAGATTAATTTTAAACCTCCTTAAGTCTGGCTCGCGGCGTATGTCCTCAGACAAACCATTAAGCAGATGGGGTACACGTTTTCTTAAGGTTCTGTCACCATAATAGTTGTGCACCCCAGGAACCTCGAATTTGCCTGCGGACATAGACCGCGTGCCATACTCATTATCGACTAATTTAAGGCCCAGCTCCCAATTGCTATGGTTATTAATGGCCAAAAGATATTTATATTTTAAAGTTAACGGGAGTATGTTACAAATTTTAAATAATTTGGAATAATTACGTTATGTTTTAAAAATCTTATCTGTAACGCTTCAAACCTAATAATATGTGTTTTAAATGCTATGGTCTTCCATAGCAATCGAGAGCGTAGGCCAATGTTGGATCTACCAAAGCATTTTAGTGTATCAGCTGGAACTTTAAAACTTAAATTTGCTGAGTAGCAATCTTAATTTATATATATTTACAAAGATAGTCGATATTATAGACCCAGGAGAGCTTCTCGTCGACTTTAACACCCAGGTAAGTTACACAATCTACTGTTTCAATAGGTTTACATTGATAATTAATAAGGTTATGATGGAAGCAAGGAGCCGACTCCGTAGGACACAGGTAAGGTGAATGAATGATAAGAAAATTAGTTTTGTCGAAATTTAGAATAATGCCGTTGTCGACCACTTAATAACTGACTGTGTCTTAACACTGTGTTCTCTCTGCCTACCCTGGTGGGTGCGGGATACAGCGTGAAGCTGATAAATATAAATAACAATTAGTACACTTACGTGACCATCACACCTGGTGCCATGTACGCCACCACTTCCGCCTCCATTGTACCATATATAGGCTCTTGGAATCTTACTGGCATCTAAAATAAAATATGAGTTATACAGAAAATGTCGTCGGTGTAATAGAAAAGCTGCATCATTCAAACAACACAAACAAATTATACTGTACCTACAGTATAGAGCATTCAAAGGTCCATTTTAGTATTACTTTTTCAATTTTATAATATTTTTTTTCTGACTTTTTAATATATATGTCAAATGCCGTCTTCGTGCGGCACAAGCGTGAGAGCGTAAGCGGTTTAGTTATGGGTTCGATTCCCACTCGGGGGAATAAAACATTTAATATTTTCATTTCCTCGCTCTGATTACGAGGCAAGGCCCGGCGTTTAGTTTTGCCATTCAACAAGCAATGCCTCGAAAAGTTCAGCGGAACGTGAGGAACAGAGTGTCTTAACACTATATGTTCCCCTCTGCCTACTCTGCTGTGTATTTTTTTAAAATAATTATTTATATCTCTATTCCTCCGCAATGGAAGTATGGTAAATAAAAACAATTTCATACCTGTACAAGGTCTTCGTTTTTCCCGCACGCCATCATGGAGCGTTTTGCGAACTTTTCATACGCTTTGTGCATTTGCATTTTGATGAAATACGACAGTTGATAGTCTGAAAAATAGACGTACAATATTATATATGTATGTATAGAATTTAATGAAGCAAAATAAATAAAACACAATGTCTTTCGAGTTTATGTGACGTCTCATTCAGTAAAAAGCGAATTCCAATTCCGTTTTATTTAAAACTAGTTTTTACAATTACATTTTGTATCACAAAAAACCCCTGACTGCAGGAACATTAGGCTACATTAAAACCTAACCTTAACCATATATCCTATAACCTTTCTTAATAAATGAACTATCTCACACAAAAAATGGAACTCAACGCCGTGCTTTGCCTCGACACCAGAGTAAAGAAGATATAAATATTAAATAGTTTATTTTCTCGAGAGGGAATCGAACCCTCAACCTATCGCTTTTACAGTTACAACTGGCTTCAACTTATATTTTAATTAAAAAGTACCATACCAGTCATATCCACCCAAACGCTAATAGTACTTTCGTCGACGGTCTCATTGTCGACCCGCCCTTCAGTAACCCTCAAGGCGAGGGCGTCGCTGAAGTTGTTAGGAAAATGCAAAGCCCCATACAAATGATGTTTTGCGACTGCATGTTTTGCTTCTTCCACTGTATTGTATTGCGTCTGCCAAAAAAACCCACATTATATTAAATTTTTATTTCAGGTATAAGAATAGTATAATTGATTGGTCCCCAAAGTCCAATTAATAGGATAGCAAATGTTCTACCACAATTCGAACTAATTTGTATTCTAATAATATAACAACAAAACTATTATAGAAGGCATTTATGAAAGTAATAGAACATAGTTATAATTTTTTAACAAAAAGAAACCAACTTCCACAGGATCCCGACACATACTTTATACAAATTTAAAACTTTGATGATTTTCTCATAAATAACATAGTCAGAAATGGACCCAATTAAGTGGGGGCCACATGGGAAGCACCAGCTTCCAAATGAAAGAAGAATCATCGAAATCGATTCACTCATTCAAAAGGTCTGAGGTAACAAATATAAACGGAAAATACAGTGGAAGTAATAACTTCCTTCTTTTACAGAAGTCGGTTAACAAAACAATGATACTCCCTACCCAGCTACGTGTGGGATACAATTTAGGCTAAAAACATGGTAGAATGAAAAGCTTACCGGATATATCTTGCGACTTTCCATCTCCTGAAGGAACCAGCAACTCAACATGTATTGTTCACACGTCTCGTCCTCCCGCTGTCGCACTGTCGTGATGTTACCATTTCTGCATGTATCGAAACTAACTAAAACAGAAAACAGAATTTTTCAAACGATTAATAAATTGTAGAGGTCGTCGTAGCGCATGGGCCCAAGCGTTTGACTGTAAGCGCGATGGTTGTCCGTTAGATTCCCACTTGGGGGGATTAAATATTTAATATTTTCATTTCGTCGCTTTGGTAACAAGATAAAGAGCGGCAAAACATACGAGCAGTGAAATGTTAAATGGAATTGAATGAATCTTGAATTCCGTAATAATCAACACGTATGTCTCCAGAACTCGGCGGAAAATGGGGAACGGAGTGTCTTAACACTAGATTCTCTCTGCCTTTCTTGTTGTGTGCGAGATAGTGAAGCTGAAATATTTAAGTCTAAAACATAAAAAAGAAGTAGAACTTACCGTTAAAATAAGCGGCTTCATCATTCACAACAGCCACATGAAGTCCTATGGGATCGTGACCCACCGCCATGAAGAACGCTACCACTTCTATGATCGGGAATAGCACGGAGAATATTAGTCCACTGAAATTAATACAATGTTCTATATTTAAAAGTTTCACGCTGCATCCCGCACGTAGCAGGGTAGAGAGAGGGAACTTGGAAACCTAGTGTTAAGACACTCAGAGGGAGGTAATGAAAATATTAAATAATATTTCAGAATCAGTGGAAAAAAACTAACTTATTAATATAGTCTAATATTATGACAACTAAATATTGTATTATTATAAATCTCACGTATAATCAAATTCCTTCCGACATCCAATATGGTGGCCAGACGTGAACAGAAAGACGGAAATATTCATAGTGTACAAATTAATATTTTAACTATACGTTTGACCCTACTTTTGTTACTACCGTGCATTGTTATTTTAACAATAACCAATATATATTAATATATATTTTTGGAGAACTTAACCGTCCATAACATGTTTCTAAATATCGTATCATTAATTTATATTAACAGATAAATCGGGTTTCGATATATATAAAATACATAGAAATTATAATATTTAGTGTAATTCTCCGTTCCGCACGCAGAGGCTAATTTTCGAGGTGATGTGTGTTAAGTAGCGGAATTCAACGCCACGCCATTTACTAATGTAGTTGAGAAAATATCTGTCTTTTAAATAACTTACCCGGGATGCCTTGCGAATTGCTGTATACTCTTTATAAACACTGCTTTATATCGTCCCTTTCTCATGTTTTTTATGCGTTCTGGTTTTTCTTTACTCGTTAGTACCTGGAATATAGACAATTTCTTTATTCAAACTTTATTCATTTTTGAGCCCTGCCTGTAGCATCCTGTTTGTAGCAGAATGGGCAGAGAAAACTTCTTGTCAAGACACTCCGTTCTCCACTTTCCGCTTAAATTTGCGATATTGTATATTGTGTGACGAAACTTAACGCCGCATTTGAAATTGTAAATTTTCATTTCTCTGAATAGGGAATGGCTATCGTATACATTAATTTCATACGCACTTGACCTTGTATTTTTAATTATTTTCTTTATGAAATATATCAGGCTTAGATCTAATCTCCATTGCGTGCTAATGCTGGCGTGACTTGTTTTCATATTATTATTTTATTGAACTCTCGCACGTTACAAATGTCTCGTATATAATAAATAATTACGATTTATAAGGATAAATATAATTATAAGAAAGACGCGTTTGAAAAATGTTAATTCAAATCGGTTAATTTGTTTGACTATCTCTAAACATAATAAATATATAGGAAAAAACAAATTATCTTCTATATTTATATATTTTTTTGTAGTTTCTCGGTGTATGTCGCACATAAGTTAGGCAGAGGTAACCTGTAAACACTTCCGTTGCCCACTGTCCGCAGTATTCTCGTCGCAATGCGGTCGCGTTTTTAACAGAGCGAGGAAGAAAATATTAAATATTTCATTCCTCTGAGTCGAACCGTCGCGTTCACAGTTTTTCAAATGTTTATATCTAAAAAATGGCAAAAAAGACATGTACGTTGTACGGGAGCTCTTTTAATATCTATTTTATTCTGTTTTTTAGTATTTGTTGTTATAGCGACGATAGACAGACAGACAGCGTAGTCTTAGGAATAGGGTCTCATTTTACTCTTTGGGCAGGGAACAGTAAAAGAGGTAATACTTACATCAGTACTGCAGGTGACCACGTTGAAATCTTCTCTAGAGTCGTATCGGATGTCGTCTATCATATTATTCTCTGGTACCACATCGGGTGAAGATGTCAGTGCTACAACAAAATTAAATTATAATTTATGAATTATTAACCTTAAAATCTTTTGGAGTATGTCCATAATCTAAAAGTCTTAGGCCGTACTTATGAATCGACATTGAGATGACCTTTTCATTCTTAGATATGTGAATTACGAACGAAAACTGCATCTCAAGATCGATCTTAGGATTGAGAGCGGTTTATAAATACGGGCCTTAGTGATATGATATACCTACATTTTATCGTGTTTTTAAGCACTCTTTGCAAGTTGGATTTTGTAAAATTTCTGTTATTTATGCTATTGTATGCGTGCCAACAACGTAAAGTAGGTGCCTACCGTACATTAAATATTTAAAATAAATTACAAAATTATGAATTAATTAAAATAACTAAAGCATATTTTTGTTAATTTGCTTTATTTTTGTCATTCGAACTTAATTTTTCAGTATTGTTGAATGGAAACTTAGTGCTATACAAAGTCGTAACTAAATTAAAAAGTAATATTTTGTAAAACATGTGGATATTATATATTTAAGTGTATCAATTAATAAATGAATACAAAGTATTATAAGTTTTCATACATGTTTCATAGCGACAGCCATAAATGTTTTTGTTTTATTATAGTTTCATGAAGTCATCTCTTGATTCCCTTACGTGATCTTGTAAGGTTCTAGGATCAAATTTATTCTTATCTTATTATATCATAGATTTTACGCATTTTACTATGGAGAAAAATAAAATGCAGCTATTGTAGCATTTAGAGCATTTTTCTCTAGAGTAGCCAGAGGAAACCTAGTAACCTAGTGTTAAGGTTCTCCCATCCCCACTTTCCGCTGAATTCTGAAGACATTGCGTGTTGACTGGCGGAACACGCCAACTCAACGTCACGCTTTGTCTCGTTACCAGAGCGAGCAAATTAATATATTTTATTTTTCCTTTCCTCGACTAGGAATCAAACCTACAGCCTATCGCGTTTACAGCCGCACGCTTGTGCTCCTGCGCCAGGATAGGCTTCAGTATCTTATTTAAATATACATAAATAACTTTTTATTAATTACATAAATTATTATGTTAAAATATATAAATGGAGTAATTTGTTGATATTTTCATTTTCAGTACATATTCCTTTCGAAATTTCGACCAGAGTTCTAAAACGCATTCAGCTATAGTTATAGGTACTAACCACAGTACCATAATGGCTATTATAAAAACACACGGTACATAGAAATTATAGATTTTTAACGGCCAATAAAAAAATAGAATATAAATTTTTACACATATAATAATATGTATGTACCTATGACGCACAAATTGCTTTATAAGTACCTACTAAATACACATAAAAATAAAATTGACTAGTAATAAAACTAAATAAAGATTTTAATTAACTTTTATTTATATAATTGTACGTCTTTTGAAGCTGTGATGGCGCAGAGGTTGAATTTATACATGTTGGTTATGGATTCGATTCCCACTCGGGGGAATGAGTGATTTTTTTCGCTCTGGTAACGGAGTGCCTCAACACTAGGTTCCCTCTGGCTACCATGTATCAGATATAGCATGTTAAGTAGAGGGAACCTAGTATTATGTTGAGATACTTTTTAAGACAGCGTCGAGGCGTATTTAACATGCATTAGTAAGCTCAATGATTGTAACTTCAAATATATACAATGAAGAATATATATTTTATAGGTATTTTTTTATTTTATTTTTTTGTACTTGTAAACGCGACGGTCCTGGGTTCGATTTCCACCCGGGTGAATAAAATATGTAACATTCCCTCGCTGTGGTTAATTAAAAAACTGGTTAAGAGCTAGTCGGACTCGCTCACCGAGGCTTCCGTAACAGTTTAAGGAAGTACAACTTATAAAAATTGACAAACTTACGACTGCAGGTATATGCACTCATTTTGTATGAAATAAACTACAAATATAAGTTTATAACGTTTTATAGGTTTTAAATTTTCAGATTTGGGATTTTTACCTGTTTACCGCGCTGCTTTGACTGCGCGCATGCGCGGGACAACTAACGACAGGCAGCTTGCTATAGCGCGGGGCGCGGGGTGCGTCTATCATTCTTTTTTCGCTTTGCTAATGTCGCGTCGCCATTACACCAAGTATTGTCTTGTCAACGTTTTCTTTATTAAACGCCTAGGTTATACAGTCCACTAATTTCAAACTCAACAAGGATCCTCCGCTTTACACTGGTCTTTACAAGTTTAAAGAAGGAAAACTGAAGATTGAGATAAAATTTGGCCTATCTAATTCGCGGCGAGACATATCCACGTGGCTAGAAGACAGTGAGACTGTGACAAAGTAAGTTTGTTCCAATTCCAAATCTATATTATCCTATTCCTAGCAAATATATTGCACATTTTATCCAAAAATCACATCCAATTTCGTCGATTTTTTACGTACTTTTTCTATTTATTGCGTCATCATTCAATTGTCGTCAGTATTTCGCCTATTTCAAATGAAATAGTGAATAATCTACCATAGTCCTGTATGAATTACCTATGATTATGTATTTATAATAATTTATATCCGTGACCTAATTTATTTGTGCTTAAAAACCGGGTAGGTGACGCTTTGTTATATTTTGTATGACCTAATTAAGCATTCCATCTATATATATAGCATTTGTTTTATTTGCTCTCAAATTATAGAAGATTTGTATATTATTTTTCTAATTATAAAATAATTCAAGTAAGTTTTCAAATATAAATTTAATAATACATTACCAATATGACTAAAGATGTTGATGTTGCTATACTAAGAATCAAAAGGGTCAATGAAAGCTAAACTTACACCATTCCAAGCGTATTTAGAAATAGCCAAGGACTTCAAACCTATTCTAAGCGATCTTCATTCCATTGAATTACAGCAAAGGCTGGAGCGAATTAAAGGGATGCTTAATGAATTTGACACATAACAGAACGACCTAGAAATGCTTAGCGAAGTGCTGGAAATGCTTAGCGAAATGATGAACAATACAGCGAACGGCAAATATTCGAAGCGTCAGTATTATTTGGTGTCAGCCGCTCAAGAATTATAAGATGACTGCAGTAAAAAACAGCAGGCACAGGAGTGTTCTGAATTTAATAACCCGGTGAGTCTTGCAGCCACAGTAAAAATTGTTTTCATTTACCAAATATTAATATACCTCAGTTTAATGGTGACTATCAAAATTGGCTCGAATATACGGATACTTACGTTTCGATGATACATGATAGTTTAGACAACATAAGCAAATTTCATTATCTACGTGCCTCGCTTCACGGGAGTGCTTCTATAGTTGTTCAGAACATTAATTTCACAAAGGAAAGTTATGAAACTGCCTGGAATTTGCTTTGCGATAGGTAAGATAATTCTAGATTGTTAGTTAATAATCATGTACATGTATTATTTAATGTTGAGCCCATTTACAGGGAATCCAGTCAATCCATTCGATGTTTGCTTGATGTAACCAACAAAAATATTAGGGCACTTATTTATTATACTAAAGTTCACCCAGCATTGGGATACCTTCAATTATTCACATGATGTCTAATAAATTAGACTCAGTTACTAGTCGGTACTAGGAGGAGTTTCGTACCTTTTTAAGCAATCGAGCAGACTTGCTTGAAAATCTTGAAGATAAAATTACGTATACTAATCCTGAAAACGTCAAAACAAAATCATTTATCATAAGAAACAATGAATCGAATAAAAGGTATAATAACAATAATACATGCCCCATGTGTAAAAGTGAACACTTACTATTTACATGCGAAAAGTTTAGATCTTTATCAATTGAAGATTGACAAGGTTAAGGATTGTAAGTTATGTTTTAATTGCCTAAAACCAAGCCACTCAAATAAAACCTGCACCCAAACTCACTTAAGACGATTAAGATGACTTCTCTTCGAGAGAGAGAAGTCGCCTAAATCGCAGAAACTTATATAGCGCTGTAGGGGTCACAGCGGAGAAACTGAGTAATTCCATACATTTTTTGTGCCTTCTTTTTAGAACCGCCTTATTATATAGTTTCGCCTTTATATAGCTTCGCCGTTCCCGTTATTTGCATTGGTATTTTCAATCCTATAATGGGAAAGGTGAAACTATTGGGCTTCTGCAAGTCGGCCACAAGCATTTGTTCCTGTTCGACGAGAAGGGCAAGGTGCATGAAGCAAGGTGCATGAAGGGCTCCACTGGGAAGACGAAAAAGGTCTATAACGTATTAGATTTTTTCATCCTCCGGGACAGCCAGCGGCTTGACTCCCAGATATTGACCAGTCTTCCATTTTCGAGGAAGGCCCGTATCCGTATTCGGGCCTTCCCCTAAAATGGAACAGGGGTCAATATCTAAAGTGTAGCTTGTTAGAAATTATTATTTTTTATTTTTCTCGTGAAATTTCCATTGCTGTTTCATTGCTGTGATTGATGATGTCAAACAAGCTGTCATGTCAATTAGGGATGGCCGCGCCCAATCGCTCAATGCACGATGCTTTTAATCAAGAGTTACAACGTGAAATGATCTCAATACTTTGAAAAAATCGAGTCTTTCACTATTGAACGAAGAAAAAAAGTATGTAATAAATGATGGAACTGGAGGGGTTTACTTCTTGGACACTCCTGGTGGTACAGGAAATACTAAAATGAAATATGATAAGTAAGTCCATAATGAGAAACCTGAAATTGTAATTCTCATTGTGATCTTTTTTGACTATGTAGTAAATATAGGCAAAAAATAATAAATAAGTCATAAAATAACTTTAATTACTACTATTGTATTGTATTCCATACATTTTTTGTGCCTTCTTTTTAGAACCGCCTTATTATATAGTTTCGCCTTTATATAGCTTCGCCGTTCCCGTTATTTGCATTGGTATTTTCAATCCTATAATGGGAAAGGTGAAACTATTGGGCTTCTGCAAGTCGGCCACAAGCATTTGTTCCTGTTCGACGAGAAGGGCAAGGTGCATGAAGCAAGGTGCATGAAGGGCTCCACTGGGAAGACGAAAAAGGTCTATAACGTATTAGATTTTTTCATCCTCCGGGACAGCCAGCGGCTTGACTCCCAGATATTGACCAGTCTTCCATTTTCGAGGAAGGCCCGTATCCGTATTCGGGCCTTCCCCTAAAATGGAACAGGGGTCAATATCTAAAGTGTAGCTTGTTAGAAATTATTATTTTTTATTTTTCTCGTGAAATTTCCATTGCTGTTTCATTGCTGTGATTGATGATGTCAAACAAGCTGTCATGTCAATTAGGGATGGCCGCGCCCAATCGCTCAATGCACGATGCTTTTAATCAAGAGTTACAACGTGAAATGATCTCAATACTTTGAAAAAATCGAGTCTTTCACTATTGAACGAAGAAAAAAAGTATGTAATAAATGATGGAACTGGAGGGGTTTACTTCTTGGACACTCCTGGTGGTACAGGAAATACTAAAATGAAATATGATAAGTAAGTCCATAATGAGAAACCTGAAATTGTAATTCTCATTGTGATCTTTTTTGACTATGTAGTAAATATAGGCAAAAAATAATAAATAAGTCATAAAATAACTTTAATTACTACTATTGTATTATGTATGATTAATCCGATAAATTAAAATAATATTTGCTAAAAGTAGTATACGTTGCTTAGTTATTTAATGTTAATGCTTTTGCGAGAGGAAGGCGGAGCTGTTAGAGTTTAAATAAAGTACATATCATTGTATAGACATTATTTTGTATACTTGTCAATACTTGTCAGTGTGTCATATTATTTAACTACCCACATATACTATAATTGGCTAAGATTTCTTATGAAGTGTTTCTAATGTGTATGTCAGTCTAATCTGAGACGTAGCAGTGGACGAAGAATAAAGCTTTGTACTAAATTATATTTTTATTCTAAGCCCCTTTATGCTAGTTGGTGGAAAAAGAAAAATGAATATTTATTATTATTATTATTTTTTAGTTTCACGCCACAGCGTGAAGATTTGACAAGGCAAACGAGCGTTCGGGTCACCTGATGGTGATCACCGTCGCCCACGACCCCATGCACCACCAGAAGAGCTATAGGTGCGTTGCCGGCCTTTAAGCTAGACAGAGGGAACCTGGCAACCTAGTATTATGACGCTCTCGTGTCGATTATGCCTCTTGGGAAAAGAGGATAAAATGTTAAGGAGTTCAAATTACCACTTGGTGGAATGAATTATTTTCATTTCCTCGCTCTCAGCCCAAGCCCATTGTTGAGTTCCGCCACTCAAAGTTCTTTCTGCCTTTCTTGTTAAATACGGGATATACCGTGAAATTAAAAAACCTACAAGAAAACACAATCCATACCTATATTATATATTTGAAAGTAACTCTGTCTCTCTGTCTGTCTAACTTTTACGCAATCAGGGCCAAACCGCTAATTTAATTATGATAAAATACTCATATACAGATACTTGACGATCTCGGGATGAACGTAGGATACTTTTTTTCTCATATTTGTAATATTTTCGATATATACCAGTATATTAAAATACTTATTAATTTGACATGCAATTTATTCCGCCATGTTTATAACAACAGCCGTTGCTAAGCAACGATTTGCAAAATTTATTGTTAGAAAACGTCACCCAAAATAAGTTTGCTTAACGCATACATGGCGCGCGCCGACTCAACCTTATGAGACACAAAGACAATATTCTCCAAAAATATTATCCCTTAAATATTGTTTAAAACAGTCCGCGTTGATATGTACTATAGATATAGATTTGTATACGTTAACAAAAATTATATGATTTCTATAATTTGATATTCATCCTTATGAAAATAAATATAATAGTCACTTTTAGCATTTCATCTAGATGGAAATTATACGTAAGATGGCTTACTGTAGAACAATTTAATAAATAATTAAAGAGATGTCAGTGATTCGGAATGACCTAGCCTACGAGTGGTAGGTATAGTATGACCGACGCGAACGGGCAGATGACTTTGATGGTTTTGTAAATTTTTATATATTTTCGAATTACTGTTAATTTTTATTTAATTACTTGCTGCTTATTACTCCTACTGCTTATTAATTTATCTCAGTTCGGTTATCTATACCGATGTTATACACTTAAAATATCGTAATTTTAATCATTTGGGATTTTATTTAATATTGTTCGCAAAAATTATTATGTTTAGAAAAATGTTTAGTACGCACGCACGGCAAACTTTAGGTACTTTTTCTAATATTAAGAATTTACTTTAGTTACTTTTACTTCTTTTGTTTGTTCAATTTGGTTACTCAGATATACGACAGATAATAAGTGGAGATTTATTATTAGATAAATCTAATAATAAATCTCCACTTATTATTCTTTTTTAACTTATTTTAATTATTTAGCTTATATTTTCTTACAAATTCTAAATATATTTAATAAATAATCGTTTAGTTCAAGCGGGCGTAGCCGCGTCCGGGCCCACTAGTAGGTACTATGAATAAAAAAACTTAATTACATGTCAGTCTATATCCAATTGAGAAACAAAAATGTATACTAACTCGATCTACGTCTGGGTGTCTCATGCTGTCTCAACGCCATCTTCAAAAACGCTTCTTCGAGTGTGTCACAGTCGTATCTTCTTAGAATTTCCTGTGGCGAATCCTCAGCTAAGAGTTGGCCGTCGCGGAGGAGACCTATCTGTTAATAGAAATAGTAGTTTAAAATGCATTTTTTTAGCTTTACGCTGTTGGTAGTTTCCAGTTAATCCAGTTGCATCAAATAAGTACTAGTACTCACATAGGCCTCGAATGAACAAAATGTATGAAATGAAAGATGGATTATATTTCATTGTTTTATATATTTACTAGGCTCCCTATTTAGTTTAGGTAACTACTGCCCATTTTTCGAGTTAAATGGCGGAACTCAATGCCGCGATGTGTATGCTAGAGCAAGTCAATGAAAATAATTTATCAATTCTCCTGAAAGAGTATTGAGCCTAACGAGGTAACGTGGCAAAGTTACCTCCAGAGTGTCACGGAAAGCGGAGAAAAAACATCTTAACACTGTTTCATATATCTTAGAGCAGAACAAAAATAAAACATAAATATATATACATAAGACTGTCTAAATAAGACGACTACAATCTTGCAGCCATGCATAAAACCTCCTTATGCACGGTTCCCGTTAATTAGCATTCATTAAAACCCATTGTTACTACTGGTACTGGCGTGCTGTGAGATAATTTGCTATTGAATATTTCAGCCTTGGCTACTTTATTATACTGTTTGTAGTTTTTCTCTCCGTTAGTTAAATGTTTCAAAATATCTCTCATAGTTTCACTTAGAAATGATTGATTGCTTTAGTTCCTTTTCTATCTATATTTCATTGTTTAAGCTTCACGCTGTATCCCGCACACAGCGGGTTAGGTAGAGGGAACCTAGTGTTAAGACACACACATTGCGTGTTGAGGGCAAAACTCAACGTCGTGCTTTGCCTCGACATCAAGAGCGAAGAAATGGAAATATAAACGTAAATAAATATTTCACTTCTTCGAGTGGGGATCGAACCTACCGTCGCGTTGCAGTCACACCATTGTGACTCAAAATTATTTTTGGTATTTTAAAAGTATTATTATAATGTATTACTATTATATAGTTAAAAATCCTAGCTTTTTGCCTTTCAATATTTCAAATAATACATTAAATTGTAATGAGATTTTCAATTCATTAACAGAATCATTAATACGGAAACCATATAATTTTATACCTTAATGCATGCATATAAAGAGAAAAGCCAAAGGCAGATTTACAGTAGATACAGTAGAATCACAGATTTGGAATGTGATGTCGAAAAACATATAATTTATCCGAAAAAATATATTACTTCAATGAAATAAAGTTCAAGGTAAAGATTAAATGGAATGCTAGAACTTTATACTATGGGATATCTTAAGAATCGAATCCCTTATTCCTCTTGTTTATAATTTCAACAATAATATGATATTAATTAATATGCAAATTTAAACCTTCCAAATATCAGTGATTATTATTGGAATATTTGAATTTGAAATACTCACGTAGATATTTCTAGTTCCATTAGGCGGCTTTTTGTTTAATTAGTAAGTGTAAAAACATGGGATAAAAACCCGTCCGTAGATGCCAATGTACGATTTACTCAGCGTGTGTAATTTAGACAAATTATAGCAAGTTTCGCGAATCATAACGGTGTCTATGCGGTCTTATTTATTTAAAAGAACAACGAAATTTATAATTAGTAAAAAATAAAAAATATATATTTTTTTAATAATATAACGTCTAGGATAGTGTATGGCCGTGCACGCGGTGGTGGTGGTATTTTTAGTTTTGACAAGGTGACTAAAGTAGTTTTTCTTTAAAATTGAACATTCGCATCATTAATATAAATTTACCTTAACATATTATTAAAATAAATTTTACGTAAAGGTTTTTGTTATATTCAGGATTTCCTTCTCGATGAAATCATAACAAAAGCACTTCTAAAATAACAATAAGTTGAATTTAAATGAATTAATGTTTTTTTTAGTTTACTTCTTCGCTATGAATTATTTTGCAGAGGGAAACTAGTGCTAAGAGTTAACGCTGTGTTTTTTAAAACTTCTAGGTGTATTTATTTTGATTTAAAGTATACGCACACTTTTTGGTTTTTTTATATTATAGAATATATAGTACAAGAATAGATATAATATATAAGATTTGTTAAGTGTATTTATGTATTTTTTTTTATTGTAAGTTATGTATGGTTAAATTATAACTGTCGGTATAGTAGTTTAGATTAATGTAGTAAAGTAAAGAGCGCTTCTTGCCTACAAACTCACGAGTTTGGCAAGAGTTTTTTTTATACATTAAGAATGTAAAAAAAAGAGAAAAAAATCGTTAAAAAAACTGCGGTTTCAGTAAATATACGGGAAGTATTTTCTATAATTACAGCTTGAACTCACGCATTTCAGGAACGTTTTCAACACCTTACCCAACTAACTAGTAAGATTTACATTTATATCTTGATTCGCTAATTATAATTAGATATTAATAACAGATATTAGAAACATGAATTAAATGAAGAGGCCAGCAGTGGCGCAGTGGCACAAGCGTGTGACTGTAAATGTTACAGGTTGTGGGTTCGATTGTAACGCTAGGAAATTAAATATTAAATATTTTAATTTTTTCGCTTAGGTAGTGAAGCAAATCGCAGCGTTGAGTTCCGCCACTCAACACGCAATGTCTCCAGAATTCGACGGAAAGTTGTGAGCAAATGGAGTGTCTTAACATTATTAATTCCTACTGCCTACTCTGCTATTTGTGGGATACAGCTTGAAGCTGAAGAAAAATGACTAAACATTTACTTGGAAATTTTCTTATAAGTGATTTTTCAAAGAAGATGACAGTTAATATTAATTTTAAGCATTTTAAAATGATATATGAATGTGACAACAATGATGTCTAGAGTCATTTATAACGTGTAATCAACTTTACTTTTATAGTATTAGTTTCCTGAATTCTCGGATATAATTATATAAATAATATGTATCCTGTCTTAATTTTTGGAAAAGGTATACCTAAACATTTCAACGTAGCGGAATTTGAACCGGCGATCTAATCTTTCTCGCATATAGCAGGGTAGGCAGAGAGAATTGGAACACTCCGTTCCGTACACTAATTTCTGTCCGATTTTCAAGATATTACGTGAATTTTTTTGAGGGAAAAATTGGAATCCCTACCTTGTGAGCTTGTTTCGTTTCGTCTATGTAGTGCGTCGTTATAATGACAGTTGTCCCAGCCCGTGCCAGTCCAGCGAGGAACTCCCAGATTCTGCAAAAAAAAAAATGAAAACATTTTACAAAATTTATATGTAAGTTTGTACATAAATGTGTGGTAGGCTTAGAAATACATATAAGAACTTTTTTTAAAGATGCTAGAAAATTACACTGATTCGAGTTAGTTGATATAAATAAATACTTATTCAAAATATTTTTTGACAAATATTTGGTATTTTTTAAATTCCTTCTTATTAATAAAATTTGAATGGCAAAGCTAATTTAGATAGTGTTAGGATTATTTTTGCTTTTGTAGTGCTCTGGCTTTGTGACAATGAAATGGTGATTGTGACATTATATGGGTTTTTTATGTATTAATTCATTTTGCATTTTCTTTTTGGGGGTTCAGTATTTTATTTTCTTTTTCGCATATTTTAGAACTATTCATTTCAAAACTGAAACTAAACTTTGTAGTTTTTCTAAATTTATATTTACATATTATTCCCCTGAACAAGAACCTACAACAATTGTGAACGAACTCATTGCGTGTATTAGATTGGCTTAGCATAATTTTAATAAACAGCTTATACATAATTAAATATGAATAATCTAGATAATTAATAGTACACTTAAAATATATATACAATTGAAACAAAGATCTGTAATTACTATATAAAGTCACGCAATCTCATCAACTCATTGTTAAGTACACACAATGGTGATTATTGCGCAACAATTATGTTAAAACGGTAAAAAAAAAGAAGATTTTTCATCACTGTATGCCACGCACAGCAGGACAGGAAGTGGTAACCGAGGAAGCAGTTATAAGTATATTGGTTAGTTAAACACTCCGTTCTCATGAAGACACTTATCATCCAAAAAGTGTAGTTCCAATTAAAATATGCAAGAACCTGACTATAAACATTTACTGTATTTTATATTTACATTCCTGCCTCCCTTCCAACAGAAAAATAATTTCATAATTATTTAAAGTGCTATTTACAGAAATTGGATTTACAAAGGGGAAAATTCTTAACAAAAATAATAAAAATCCTTTTAAAATGTTTTGAAAGAATATAATATAAAAGAAAATAATGTTCGAAATTATTTCTTTCAAGCTAATATCCTTGATATTGAAATGGTAATTAAACGTCAGGTGTAATAGTTAACGTTGTGATTTATAAAGGCATTTTATTGCGTCGTAAATATAAAATCCATGAATAGAAGTTGAAGGATTAAATATGATTACAAAGTAAAAAGATTAATTTTTGTCTTCTTTTTGGTTTTCATTAAAATTTTCTGATTATTACGACAGTGTGCTCGAAGAATCCGATGTCAAATTGAAGGAAAGATTGTTTTTGTTAAAAAAAGTACTAATTAACAATTGCTGAGCCCATTTTGATCTAGTTTGCACTGTTTCCTAAGCTGCATATATGTCTGATTTAAATTGAAATCATCTTAATATAACTTACAATTTCAGAGAAATTTGTTGGCAAATATACACACATATTTACGAAATTTAGCTCACGTTTTTGGTAGCCTAACTAGATAATCATAATGTATACAATATTATACACATAAAAGACAAACCGGTACTCTTTTTTTTTAAAAAAAAGCTTAAAAATTGGAGAATTCTTTTTGCCTATTCTAATTATGATTCTTCAAGGAGACTAAAATAATTATTTCCTATAACACGTTTCTTATCACAAAATATCAACAGGTTCTTCTATATAATTTAAATCAAAAATTTGCATATTTTCTTACAAAAATAAATATATTCACAAAAAAACCTTACCAGTTTCATATAAAGTACAGAAATATCTTAATATTGTAGCATAATTGTTATGTGCTATGTACATAAGACATTTATTTTATGTAATTCTTCTTATATAAAACTAGTGGGCGCGCGCAGATTCGCCCGCTTATTTGGACCCTTAGGCGTGAATTGTAATAAACCATGAAATATGTGTTCAATGAAATGTTTTTAAGAGTCTCAATTTAAAATTTTATAAAAATCGGTGGCGATTTAAAGATTTTTCCATACAAACTTTCAACCCCTTATTTGCACCCTTAGGGGAAGAATTCTAGAAAACGATGAAGCACGTGTTCAATTAAATACTTTAAAAAAATCTAAATTTCAAATTTTATAAAAATCGGTGCCGATTTAAATTTTTTTCTATCAAACTTTCAACCCTTATTTTACCCTTTTAGGGTTAAAATTTTTCAAAATCCCTTCTTAGTGGATATCCAGATTACGAAAGTAAACATCTTTCCAAATGTCACGTTTCTACGCACAGCAGTTACGGCTGTGCGTGCGTCTTACCAGTCAGTCAGTGAGGACAAGTCCTTTTATATATATAGATAAATGTCTAAATATAATAATCGTTTTACATGCAAAATGTATGGATTCAAAGTCTAGTTTTAACATCTCAATAAGTTTATAAAAAATTAAATGTTTAAAAAACTGTCTTATTAATTAACGTTAATTTAACCTGTTCAAGTATTATTAACGTATTGGTACTCGTAGATGAATCGGTCATATTTTATTATTTTCTTTCATATTTTCATATGAATATTATTGATTAATTTTCATTGTGTAGGTACCTACAGATATATTTTTTTATGTTAACGTATTCATTTTTTTATGCTTTAAGCTTAATACCACGAGTGGCCGAAAAGGAGAGGAGAACATAATGTTAAAACACTGCTTTCCATCCTTATTCAAGACAATATGCCTTGTGTGGAGAATCCACGCAGGAGACCGCTTCTCAAAAATTTTGAATTATTGACATATTAAGTAACGTAACTAACATTTATAGCGTGGATTTATATCTTAATTAGCCCAATTTAGTTATAAAAGACATTTACTGTTATAATCTACGCTCATTAACTTCGTACTTCATGAGTTTCATTTTAAATTTCAATGGCTTCTTTCATATTTTGCATAATAATTATGGTAGGAGACTCTCTCATGTACATCATATGTGTAACTGTAGCACGTGAAACTGTAAAAATATATGTTTTTGCACGGATTACGACCAAGAAAAACATTTACAGCAATTAAATAAATTCGAGTACTGGAGGAAATTTGAGGTGATTTTTTATTTAACAGTCATAGGTCATATTTAATAGGCTTTAATCGTATATTTATAAATTTAAAAATGTGAAAATAAAAAACTGTGTTCTTTCGCGATGTTTACGTACTAACCACTAAGCAATATCTAATATTAATAATCAGAAAATTTATTGATTATTTTCTCAACTTAACCAAACTCATGAGTTCATGGTTGAGAATAAGTAGATACTTATGACCTTAAGGACTTTACAAATTTACGTAACCTCATTATGATTAAGACTGATGATTTTAAGCTTAAAGTACATGAAGGACGGATTTATGCAAATAGAGTCAAGTTCAATATAAATGTATATAATTTTGGACCTTACATAAAAATAAAAAACAAAATCAGCTTCACGCAGCTTTTCTAGAGTAAAGACACTCCGTTCTCCACTTCCCGCCCAATTCTGCTGATACTTAGTCGCGTTTAGTCACACTCTTGTCCCCCTGATCCACGACCTCTGTCAGACTTTATACATAATATTATATTTTACTTCATTTTTTATTTTCCTATACCTGACAAGTTGCCAAACTAGAATAAGAAATATCTACGTATATAAAATTTAATACCTATATTACAAATATTATTTGGGTTTGAATAACAAATTATATAATTTTAAAAAAATTGGATTAATAAGACGCTGCCACGCTTATCTACCATACATTAAACTATTTTTTTTTAAATATTTTTGAGGCCTGACGCGACATTATAAGGTTCTATTCCAACTTGAAAAGAAAAAAATATTTAAAGTGCTATTCTGAACTAAAATTAAAAAAATAGTTTAGAAAACGTATAAAAGAAAAATTGATTTTTGGATGATTTCTCTAAAAAAACCTATTTTTTAATGGGAAATTAAAAAATATTAATTTATGCCACTTAACTAACTCCTTACAATTTATACAAATAAAATAATCCATTTGCACTTTACTATTGATATATTATGACGACCATATGTTGTTTACTTTGTTCTCAACAAATATATATATCTGCAAATACAATTTAAAACTGTGTTTACTTCACACTTATTACTGTTAAATAAAGTTTAGTGCTCATTAACTTAAGGCGGTTAAGGTTAAAGGCAAAGTATTGGCATAAAAGGAGATTCTTTAGAATCTAGTCAAATGATTTGTGGAATATAAGGATAATAATATAATTTTTCCCTATATATTGCAGTGTATAATATTTTTTTTACGGCTTTGTACTTTATTTACAGGTAGGTATGTTGAAGAAAAATTATATCTTCAAAGTTGACTTTTCCAGTATTGAATTACTTACGAAACGCTCGATGTGCAAGTCCGACTCACACTTATCCATATATTGTTAAGGCAAACAGGAATCCATCTGTCTGTCTGTCTGGCTGTCAAGAGGCTTTATCTCAGGAATGCTTGGATTTATTACTTGGATATATTATATTATTTTTTAGATCTATCATATGAAAGGGTTAAGCTTAACTTTCAGAAAAAGCTCGAGACTTCCAATTTCTGTACGCAACCCTCGGTGGGCGATTTAATTTAGTTGTAGCCCAAGACGAAAATTATATTTGTTGTTTGTCGTCTATCGGAAAAATGGCCAGGTGTTTTTATGGCTATAATATGTTATAACATAGAAATAAACAGAAAACTCTATAGGAATATCTGAAAATCAATATCAAAGACAAAATTTTCCTAAGTTTAAGTTTAAAATTTAAGCACATAACAATAAATACACTGATCAAATAAAAAAAGCCAGTCGTGCGATGATTTAAAAATGGAATATTGCTACACTCCGTTCTCCATTTTCCCGGCAATGGATTTTTTTGGAATATCTTAGCTAAACAGGATCAAGGTTCCATCACCATAAAAAATATATTATTATACCATTGATTTATATTCAGAGGTCAATTGACTCATTATATATCACCGTTAACGATTTACATAAGAGGCTTAAAACATTTACGTGATAAATAAATTGTAATACATACAATATTATTTACATATTGGATTTTTTTATGTTAAATAATCGTGTTTGAATTTACTCATTAAAATTTAATGCTATGTTCTCCAAAGGAAGTAAATTAATCTAAGAAGGTTTTATGATTACAATTAGCATACCAGGCTAAGCAGGTAAAGAGAATAGAGTGCCGTGAACGTAATTACTTATTTTTTATTATTATTAAAATAAATATTTAAAAAAAAATTGCGATTTATGCCGACATTGATAATAAGAGCATCACCTCCAATTTATAGTAATACATATATTTGTTTGATTGAACGCTCTAATCTCAGGAATTATAGGTATGATTTGTAAACAACTTTTTGCTTTGGATAGGTCAATTATCGATAGGTCTTAGATATCATTTACGTTTAACCACGCGGTTGAAGCCACATACTAAAAGCTAGTCATGTGCGTTTCGATGTAAACAGAGAAAACCTAGTGGCACTACCCCATTCTCGACTCTACCCTCCACCCCCCCTCTTACAGATTCTACATATTATTTCATATCCTTTTAAGATTTTTTTAAAACACAGAACATCCTCTCTAAAAAGAAGCAACCTGCCTTCTTATTCTTCGGATGTCAGTTTAAAGAAATATGTACATTTATTTTTAATGTATTTAACGACGAATTTATCTTTGTATTTTAAAGTAATTATAAAATAATTGTCATTAATGTTAACTTTTTCTTTATCTTCATATAATGAAGGATTTTTTATATTATTCTCATTCTATTGTATCGGGCAAGGTTAAAATTTTTGCTATTAATTAAGAAACAGCAAAAAATCTATAGAATGGTGTGTTATTTCAAATGATATATATTTTTATCAAATATAATATAATGAATGTATATTGTATGTATGAATATATCAAAAGCAAAACTATACAGATTAAAGAGACGTTAAGAATAGTCGACTCTATAGAAGGATATAGAGTGTATTCGCGTGCTTAAATAAATTATATAAGAATACAATATTATTTATTTTTTATGAACTTTATTAGAGAGCAGATAAAATTATGTAATAAAGAACCAAGATAAATTTAAATGTAGAAAAAACATCTAAAAATACAAGTGCTCATACTTCGAGCACATGCTAATGCTCGAGCTATAAATGAAATGAGCCTAAACTCGAGTGGTTTGCAAGTAACCACCGCACTGAAGAGATCCACTATTCAGGTCCTAGCTCCATCATCAAACCATCTCAATAAACCATATTATTGTATTGTCACCTAAACTACGTATAACTGCCAAGAGTGCCAAGTCTTATGATGATACAATTACAAATGTTCACTTTCTAACTACCAGAGTTGAAATAAGATGAAATCTAAAATTTGGTGTGTAGCTAAAAAAACACCCCTTCTCATCTACCTGTATGACTGACATTACTGACACATTTAAAAGCCATAGTACTTAAATTTACTATGTTATTTAATATTGTGAAATAATATCATCAAATTATTATTTTACTATAAAACGTGTTAGGCTACTTTAAGATAAGAAAATGTTTTATATTCATACATATCTACGTATACTTAATTTACATTTTTGTTTCCATACATATTTGATAAAATTGGTTCAATTAAGTGACTAAATGTATGGGTCTATATATCTACATATGTATAAAAGGTCGTGGCGAAGGCGCACAAGCGTGCGACTGACTGTTAACGCAACAGATTGTTAGTTCGATTCTCAGTCGAGGAAATTAAATATTTAATATTTTAATTTCCTCGCTCTGGTAACGAGGTTTGCCTCGTTACGATGTAGAATTTTGCCACTGAAAACACAATGCCTTCAGAATTCGGCGGAAAGTGACGAACGAAGTGTCTCATCACTAGGTACCCAGATGCTCACTGTCTATTCTGATTTGTACGGGATATAGTGTGAAGCTAAAAAATAAAAGACAAAGAGAACCATTTTTTTTTATTTAATTAATGTAAAAGGCGGTGAAACCAGCGAACTAAAAATCTGTTAAATACAACTCTTCCCCTGGGTGGGAATCAAACCTATAACTATTATGGGTACCATAGCATTCGAGAGATATCTAAGAACTCAACTTCAATGACAATAAGTAATTTTCCCATAATAAATAAATTATTTATATAATTAATTTTAAACTGGTTTGGTTTTGGTGGCTTCGTGGCATTGACTGCATTTTTTTTTATTGCTGAATCAATAGAATTTAAATTTAATTTTTTATGCAAAATAAAAGGAGAAATTGTCAATGCGTTTATAGGGGAAATAGTTTTCTTTAGTACTAAGTATATTTTTGACTTGAATGTACTTAGATTAGGATGACTAAGTCAAGACTAAAGCGATGTACCTACTTATAAAAATATCTAATATTTTTCTATAGCGGATTTTTTCATAGACTAGTCAAAAAAGTACTGCGTATATAATAACATGGTTACGAATTTTAAAATAATTAATGTGAGAAACTATAAATTATTTGCCAATTTATTGTATATACAACCAAATATGAAGGATAAAATACCAAAAAGAACGGAGTACCAAACGCTACGATTTCTGCATACTTCTTACGCCTCCACTATTACTAACCAGCCATACATGCCCAGACTTTGTTAGACTTAGTTACATAAATAAATTAATTAAAAAACTTACCGCTCTCGTAAAACAGGGTCCAGTCCAACAGTAGGTTCATCCAGGATTAATAATTCCGGGTCATGTACCAGAGCCGCAGCCAAAGACACTCGTCGTTGCTGACCTCCAGATAATGTCTTAATCAGTCTTCCACCACTAGGAAGTTCCAACAAGTTGGACAAGAATTCAAATCTTTCTGTCATTTTCTCATTTTTCATGCCATATATTCTTCCGAAATAGTATATCGCGTCTCGTACTGTGAATTCACCGACGAGAGCAATGTCCTAGGAAGAAATTGTATGAATTAGATTTTTTATACATTTTTAATATCGAATATATATTAAAAATTAATTGTAATTAACAGATTAGAAATAAAAAGATAGAAATTAATCCATTAAATATTTAATTCGCCCGAGTGGAAATCGAACCCAAAATCGTCGCATTTACAATTACGCTGGCGGCCCCTACGCTACGCCACGGCGGCGTCGACATCTCCTTACGATTCAGTTTATAAATTATATGAATCATCTTATAGTAATTACTTACTTCGAATCTATTTATATGATTATTTTATATTTACTTCTAAGCACAAAAAATAAGATATGTACATATATTATTTTTACGAAGTTTTAATATGCCTACATTATCATTTTAAAAGCGTGGCATTGAAAAGCCTGTATCAATAAATTTTATCACTCCACTAAATTGCCCTTATAAATATCTGTCGCTTAATTTATACTTAAATCTTTCTCAGCATATGTATACCGCACTTAGACAAAAGGAATCTAGAACGGGGTAAGACATTCCGTTCCCATTGATACTTCCTTTCACCACTTTTCGTAGAATTCTTGAGTATTGAGAAATATTGTAAATATAATATGAATCATAACCAAAATAGCCAAATGATAATTAAAGGTGAACAACTTTCAAAAGTACTACAATATTATTTATACATTGTTAAGTTAAAAAACTTAATGGATTAAAGGAATAAACTACTAATTACTGGACATAAAACTCATTTTTTATGATGTATTTTAGCTTTTAACAGAAAACACCGTCATCGAAGCTGTCAGTTTTTATTATTTTGAGAAAAATATCGTGACGAGGTAAACGCCCCAGTTGTAGATTCGATCCCCACTCAGATGAATTTATTTTCTTAATTTAAAAAATAAATTTGTCGATCAAATTCACAACCGTCGCGTTACAGTCACACATTTAATGCACACCATGTGCTATTACATAATATGTAGGTACCTGTGGCATATATCCAACTCTTGGTCCTGGTACACCACTGCCCTTTTCTCCAGGTTTGCCACCTAGGACCCATACTTCTCCACTATCAAGCTTTCGTCTACCAACTATGCAAGAGAGCAGTGTTGTCTTTCCACAGCCTGAAGGACCGAGAAGGCCGTATCTGCAAGAATAGATAAGATTATTAATTTCCTTAGTATTATTTCAGTGTATTTACGGAAAATTATTTGGTTTTATTTGTATATGTATTCATTCAGTTTTACTCTAAATAAATTGTAATTTAATTCTTTTGGGATTTTATTTGTTTTTTTTTATTTGTCAAGAGCGAATCGGACTCGCCTGCCAAAGGGGTACCCTATTATTATACCCTAGGGGTATTTCATGATTGTACGTAGGTCAACGGAGAGTACAACTAATTTGCCTTGTCGTAAGTTGACAAATTTTAATTTGCAGTCGCTTAGATTTATTTCTCTCCGCCCAATTTTCAAGTCATAGCGTGTTAAATGATCTCATAGTTCATTCGCCTCAGTGGAAATCGACCACACAAGCGTTGCGGTTACAGCCAGACACTGTGCAGCTGGCGCAACAACAAATCAAGTCTTTGTGATCAAAATTAAAAATTCTGAAGTCTATACAATATATAGTACGCTAGATGAGTTGTGACCGCCCTGAAGTTAGATTTTCTGAACTTTTGCGCAATGTACACTCGGCAAGGAATAATGAAAACTTAGAAATATCCTAGTTTTAAATCTATACAGCCAACTAAATCTATCTTCAAGGCTGCCACGACTCGTCAACCGTACTGTACATTGAACAAGCCTTTAAAATTATTTAATTCAACTTACATAATACCCTTCTCGACGGTCATGTCCAAGTACTCGAGGACCGGCTTGAAGTCAGGTTTGTCTTGCCTCCCATAGTACTTGCACGCTCGTTTTACTACTACCGCGGGGGTGGACATCTTGATTTTTTGGATGTTTATCTGATCTAATTATGCATTTTTTTTGTCCTGTAACAATAGAATGTTATATTTATAATAATATATTTATTATATAAGTGCTAAACAAAGTGCATTGTTAGGTTTTCATGTTCCTTTTTCATAGGTTTTTTTAAGGAAAAAAACCTATAAAAATAATAGGATAATATCCTTATATCTTTTATGCAAGATAACGTGCGTGGTTGAGGTAACCTAGTGTAAAGACACTATGTTTCCCATTTTCCGTCGAACTGTGGAGGAATTGTGTGTTGAGTGGCGGAACTTATCGTCTCGCATTCTATCGACACCAGAGTTATGAAATTAAAATATTAAATTTTTAATTTCCTCGAGTGGGAATCTAACCTTCAATCTCTCGCGTTCACAGTCACAAGCTTTTACATTTTATTTCATAGTTACAAGTCGACGTAATAAATGCGTGTTAAAATAAATATTTCAATTATAAATATGTAGTTTTAATTTTCAATTTCCTTGAGAAGAATTTAAGTAGGTAGTAAGATACTTAAGATAAAAAATCAAGGTTTTATCTATTGTATTGTATAATTAATGAGTTGAAACTTAATTAACCGACTTTACTTATAATATATTATTATCATAATTAACAATGTAACGTTACATGTCTTTACATTTTCAAATGTATTCTATGGATTCATTGGATTCGATATCGCTTAAAGGTTTTTTTCTTTTTTCTTCTTTGTTTCAAGCTGTATTCCCCCATTGCAGGATAGGCAGAGGGAACCTAGAAAGACTAGGCTTAGGATACTTCATTCCCACTAAGACATGCGTTCGCAGAACTCTCAAAGCTTTGCGTGCTGAGCGGCGGACTCAACGTTGCACTTCACCTCGTTCCCAGAGCGAGAACATTTTATATTTGGATATAAAATATTTCATTTCACGAATGGGAATCGAACCCACGTTATATCGCGCCTGCGGTCGCACGCTTGTGTCCCTGTACCACGACTGCCTCTAGCATAGATATACATTAATATATAACACTAGCGGCCCGCTCGCGGCTTCGCCTGCGTGAACTACGTTCTTATTAATTTCTCCATGAGTACCTGCGTCCTATAAGTGACGTCCATGCAAAATTTGAGACTTCTAGCATTTGTAGTAACGAAGTTTCATACTAACTTTCAACCCCAAAAACAACCCATTAGAAGTCGAATAATGCAAATTCCCGTCATCGAGCACCTACGTCCTATAAATAACCTCCGTGAAAAATTTGAAACTCCTAGCTCTGGTAGGTTCTAATATTTCGTGATGAGTGAGTGAGTGACCTTTCGATTTTATATATGTAGAAGATAAATGTAAATGTTATCTATTAAATTATGTCATACAAATTTAAACATAAAATTATATCAACGTCCGAAGAATCTTCAACATAACATAACATAATACAAATAGATATGCGAAACTCTATAGAAACGGGGTCGCACGGAACCTGTTCACATTCGGTGGCCCACAAAGCTGTCTTCGTACATTTGTTGCTGTTAAACATACATATATATATATATATATATATACGTACGTACGTATATACGTAAATATGCGATTATCCAATTCTTTTATAAGTGGAAGTATTTTTTTTTTAATGTTTTTATTTTAAATGAAATAATAAAAAAATGAGCAGATTTGACACAACATGATTTAAGTCAATTTGAAATTATGAGCTTTCCAAGTGAAAAGTCATGCTTTTACGAATAACCTTGGAAGCATTTTAAAACTATTTTCCAAATAACCGTAAAATTCTACTAATATTATAAATATGAAAGTTAGTGACATTGGATGGATAATTCGACTTTCACGCAAAAATTACTGAACTGATTTTTATTAAGCTTTACATTAATATAGATATTTTATATAATTTGGTTATAATATAAGAATAAATTTAAGCGGACGAAGTCGCAAGTTGCAGCCTAGTATAAAAATTATTGTTACATAGTAAATAATTAATATATTGAAGAGTATATAACTAATGGACCTATGCAAATCCATCATAGTTTTTCTGNATATATATATATATATATATATATATATATATGTACGTACATACGTATATACGTACATATGCGATTATCCAATTCTTTTATAAGTGGAAGTATTTTTTTTTATTTATGTTTTTATTTTAAATGAAATAATAAAAAAATGAGCAGATTTGACACAACATGATTTAAGTCAAATTGAAATTATGAGCTTTCTAAGTGAAAAGTCATGCTTTTACGAATAACCTTGGAAGCATTTTAAAACTATTTTCCAAATAACTCTAAAATTCTACTAATATTATAAATATGACAGTTAGTGACATTGGATGGATAATTCGACTTCCACGCAATAATTACTGAACTGATTTTGATAAAGCTTTATAGATATTATTATAGATATTTTATATAATTTGGGTATAACATAAGAATAAATTTAAGCGGACGAAGTCGCGAGTTGCAGGCTAGTATATAATTTATTGTTACATAGTAAATAATTAATATATTGAAGAGTATATAACTAATGGACGTATGCAAATCCATCATAGTTTTTCTGTTAATGTACGTACAAAATGTTTCAAAGTAAACGTCGTTAGTCATTACTGCTGTCATTTGTATTCATATAAGGATAATAATAAAACGTTAATTGATGATAGATGTTATGTGATCTACCTTGATATATAAGGAGATGGTTATTTAAATGGGTACTATCCCTAAAATGCTTTTAAATATAATTTTTAATTATATATTTACATTTTAATTCATTTAAGAGGGAATCGAACCCATAACCGTCGTTTACACGCGCCGCTGCGCTACGCACAACGCCATCTAGATTTGTATGATCAATGAAATATATATTATTTAAACTAGGGCAATAGACAATTAATTGGACATGGAAAGGAATTGTGTCTTATATCTATAATTTGCCTGCATATCCCCTAAAATTTGCAAGCCTCAATATATCTTAATAGATTAGGATAAAATATATATATATTAATTATAAAAAAATTAGGCTAAAAAATTTGGAAATTCGTGGCGTTAAACTCTGTTCTCAAATTCGGTCTAAAACGAAAAATGTATATAAACACTATTTCTCTCCGCTTATTGTCTTATTTAATTATAATTTTATTAATTAAAACTATAAAACAATTGGTTTATTGATCTAAAATGTTAATATGAGGTTCCATTAAGGTCGTCCGCCACTTGCGTCGCTGACGTAACGTAAGGTTAGCTCACTGTTCCGGTCATCCGATAGCACGTAATGGTTGCGTCAATATCTTGTCCATTGGTGTCGCCTAAATGATTCATTTTATATATATTTCGATTTAAAAAACTTGATTAGCCTTTCCTTTGATACGTAGTGCCAAGACACTCCATTTTATACTTTTGTATTAGATAGCGGTACATTGTGTAGTATTTTTTAGCTTTATGCTGTATCCCGCACATAGCGGGGTAGGTAGAGTACTTAACGATACTCTGTTCCTATTAAGACACTTCCGTTCCCTAATTTCCTCCGAATTGTCGAGGCACAACCGTAACGTTTACTACCGACGTACAGCCTCAGCTCTACATACTTTGCAAAATGTAAGTAAAAATAGAAAAAATATATTTAAAAAATGCATATAAAATAATATTTTATAACCATAAATAAATATATATTACAAAATAATAATTACAAGTGGTAGCAGAAAGTATGTCGAGGAACAGATAAGTTTTTCCGACATAAACTCGTTTGTGAGCTTTCTTTGCGAACGAACATTTGTATTGTGGTATACTTAGGAGTGTTCGCAAATACTAGGTTTACGTTTATTTGTAAACACTAGTTCCTTTTTTTTTCAGCTCCACGCTCGTAGTTAGGATAGGCAGAGGGAGCTTAGTGTTAAGACACTCCGCTTTCCACGTTTTTTAATTCAGTGGCGGAACTCAATGCTGCTCTTTGCTCTTTGCCTCAACACCAGAACGAAGAAATGAAAATATTAAATATTTCGTTCACCACTCGAGGATCGAACCCACAAGCTGTCGTGTTTGCATTCTCACGCTTGTGCCGCTAAGCCACGACTGTCCTCGATTTGTTTATATAACCATAGCCGATGTGGAGTTATCTGATTTAAAGTTTATATATATACATATAATATATTTTTATATTATTTATATATCTATATATATAAAAGGACTTGTCCTCACTGACTGAGGTAAGACGCACGCACAGCCGTAACTGCTGATGGTAGAAACGAAAAATTTGGACAGATGTTTACTTTCGTAATCTGGACATACACTAAGAAGGGATTTTGTAAAATTTTAACCCTAAAGGGGTGAAATATGGGTTGAAAGTTTGTATGGAAAAAAAAATTAAATCGGCACCGATTTTTATAAAATTGTAAATTCAGGCTCTGAAAAATATTAAATTGAACAAGTGTTTCACGGTTTTTTAGAATTTACCCCCTAAGGGTGCCAATAAAGGGTTAAAAGTTTGTATGAAAAAATCTTTAAACCGCCACCGATTTTTATAAAATTTGAAATTTAGACTCTTAAAAATATTTCATTGAACACATGTTTCGTGGTNATATATATATATCGCAATGGAGGTAGAATGAACGTAGTGTTAAGACATTTCGTTCTTCCCTCAGCTTTTTTCAAAATTACCAGAGAGAATCAGTGTTAAAACTGTTCTTCGTCCACTTTTCACTAACTTAACCAACAGTATAGATTGACCCGTGACTATAACGATTACAAATTACAATTACTTCCAACGAAAGAGTCATTTCACTAGTCCGCCACTCAACAAGTTCGGTGGAAAGTGGGGGGCGAAAGTGCCTTAATGGGAATAGAGTGTCTTAACACTAGGTTTCCTGGTTCCCTCTGTCTACCCTTCTTGTGTATTGAAATATAATTAACAATATATAAATTAATAAATTTTTTACTTCCTGATTCTACTTACTTTATCTGTAGGTACTTACTACTATTTAATTATTATGCTCATTTTTAAATAAACTTTCGTTAAAAGCAAGGTTGCAAATAATAATTATTCTACTACAACATTATATTATTTCAAGGCTTATTCTTTGTACATTCAAGTCTCCTTTATAATTTATACAGATTTTAAAACTATCTATATTAAATTACAATTAAATTTACTTCCTCTACCTCATATTTGTATAATTGACCTCCATTAGTTGCTTAAAAACACGTGAATTCTTGTCCCGTATCTACTAATAAAATGTAGTACTATCTTGAAATAGTAAACTCGTGTTTGTTATTGAGGTGTCAATAATTTAAAAAATATATATTAGTACATACATTTGTATTATAATTGTATAATAATAAAGAGCTTAATGCTTAAGAGCTTCTTGGATCAAGAACCGGATACAGAAGGCAGTGGTACTTGAGACGGCGCGTATTGTGCGGAGGTTCCTCTCTCTGGAGCCCTAGCCACCGATGGCTTGGACCCTTGTCCCGCCCTCGGAAGAGTGTTTTTTTATATTTTTAAATGTATTTTTTTAATCATAATTTATTCTTAAAAATGTAAAATTGATTGACTAGTTTAATAAAAGTATATTCATAAGAGCTTAAATTAATCATAGAGGAGAATATAAAAAAAACGAAACCAATGCGAGTCGAACTCTAGCACGAAGGGTTCCGTATTTGTAGAAACAATAAAATATTAATGTCTGTTGTATGGGAACCCTTTTAAATAATTTTTATTTTGTTTATAGTAACTTTTAATTATCTAGTTATTAAAAATAATCTATACAAAATTTACAAAACATTTAGGGGTCATTTGGAAGGGGTGAACTGCCCTCAAAATTGGTGAGGATATATGTTAGTTCGACTTTTACACGAAAACTGCTATACTGATTTGCCAGAATTTTGACAGAATGCTCATACAGAATAACACATAGGCCACGATTTATATAAAGATTTTGTGTAATTTGGCTTAAATATAACAGGAATGAGGAGGTGAAGCCGCGTTTGGTACGCCAGTAAATAATAAGCTTAAGGTATTACCAAATTACTAAAAATAAAGGTATACAGTTATAAGACATTTCGCCCCCTACTTTCCGGCCGAATTTAAGACATGATGGACTATACTCGTACCCCACACTAAATCTAATAATAAATTATAGGCCATTTAAAAGAATGGACTCTTTTAAAAGTCTAAAACATATTCTAAAAATATTATACAATATGTTTTAGTTAAAACAATAAATCTACTTTTTACTGAAGTCATTCGATATCCAAGATCAATGCACCTAACGGCCTAGCTGCAGTTAAGTTCATGGTAGGTTAACTGAGCTATTTTTAGAACACTTGGGTAAGGAAAGAGCAACTATTGAGTACAAACTAATGTTCAAATCCTATACGTCGTCATATTATTACTAATAATTGTAATTATCGGTTGCAATATAATACAATACACGCGGTGGTGAACCCCGCTTCTAAACACGCTATTTTGAAAATTGGGGTAAAGTACGGAACCAACGAAGGGAAATTCAAATGCGTGAAAATTGGGCGTAAAGTTGGGAACGAACGTGTGAGAGTCCGATTCACACTTGGCTGGTTTTTATTTCATTTATTAACAATCACAAGATAAAACGTTAAGACTCCATGAATCAGTAAAATTTTCTAAAATGATTATTAGTCTTTTTACAAACATTCATATCACCTATTTAGTTTTTTAATTGTTTTCAAAATGCAGTCACGGACGCGCGTCACTATACCATTTTAATAACACTCCTTATTATGTTTTATAATAATGATGGCTGAATATCAATGGAAATTCCAATTAAGTATTAAGTTAGATTTTGTTGTATCAAGGTTTAATAAAAAATATTAATAAAACTTTTTAAAAACATTTTTTCTTCATATTACTAATTTTACAAACCAAGCCCTTTCGTTTGATATCCATCTTCCAGCCCATCATCAGGGCTATACAAAAATTTATAATCCGCACTATTGTTGCAGCGACCATAGTAGATTAACAATATTGATGAAGAAACTCAAATTGAATTTGCAAGAATTCACTTATACTAACATTGCAAGTTAAATAAAAGCTAGTAATAAACTTATATATCATATACCACGCAGTCTCTCAAAGTAGTGTGGCCCACGAAAACGGAGTGTCTTGGCACTAAATTCACTGCTTGCCCTGATATATATGGGCTAAAGCGTAAAGGTATAATAATATTTAATAAAACGACTATAAACAGCGATTATACTTATAACTTAAACAAAAAACAGAGCCGTAAGCTAAAGAAGGGACATGAGAAACGCGCGGCGTTGAGCTCTCACTCAAAACGTTTCAAATTCTCGAGAAAAGAGGGAAAAGGCTTGAGACAAAAGCTTGACTGTAAACGTTACAAATTTTGTGTTTGATTCCCACTAGAGGAAACTAAATATATACTTTTTTCATTTCTTCCGCCACTCAACACACGATGCCTTCAGAATTCGTTGGAAGGTGGGGAACGGAAGTGTCTTAATGGAACGGAGTGGCTTAACGCTTAGGTTCCCAGGATCCTGCTATGTGCGGAATACAGCGTTAACACAAGAATCTATAAAAAAAAATCTTTCAACCGCTACTGTTCATACATAAAATTTTGTACGTGTGGAATTTCGAATAGCTGCTAACATTAGTTATTCTATACACGTATAAGGAATATGTTTAACAGAATAATAAACTGATAAAAAATGTATGCCATAGGCCAGGCCAGCCAGAGTTTGGGAATTCCAAGATTTCGTTAAGAGTAAGTATAACATTTTATATTATTAATAATTTTCTAAAAAAATTCTTTCATTTAATTAGGGTCGTCGTGGTGTAGCGGTACAAGGATGTGACTGTAACACGACGGTTGTGGGTTCGATTCCCACTCGAGGAAGTAAAATATTTATTTCCATTTATTTCCATTTCTTCGCTCTGGTGACGAGGCAAAGCGCGGCGTTGAGTTCTGCCACTCAACACGTAATGCCTCCAGAATTCGGCAGAAAGTCGGGAACGGAGTGTCTTAACACTAGGTTCCCTCTGCCTACCCTGCTGTGCGCGGGATACAGCGTGAAGCTGAAGTTTAAACAAAATAACAAAATTGAAGTAAACTAAATTAATTTTACGTAAAACTTTCTATGAACTGGAACACTGACATGCAAACTTGTGTACCGTAAAAGAGAGAATGCATCTCTCCCATACACTTTCTTGCATTTAATTAAAACTTCTAGCTTCTTCTTTCTAGCTTCTAATAGCCAAACTTTTAATATATTTTTTTAATAATTTGAACAATTTTTTACATTATATAGTTATAACGCCTCTTTATAACGTCAAAAAGTAAAAAAAACACTTTCATGAATAAAAACAATGCCATCTCCATGTCATCGGAATTGTATTCGTCACCTTCACTAAATATAAGTACATGTGTATTTATGCCATTATTGTATTTACAGAGCTAAAGACAACTAACTGTTGAATGACAAACTAGCAAAAAAACAAGTCTTCATATTTCAGAAATGGAAAATTATATTAACAAGACAAACAATTGTCCCGAGTAGGGAACCAACGACCATCGTTTACAGTGAAATGTTCTCCCACTGCACCACGGTGGCTTCCATATACAAAGTCAAGTTATTTAACGAATTCATATAATATATGAACAAATTATATTTGTTAATAATTAATTATGCAAATAACAATCCTGTATCAGTAACAAAGTGCAAGGTCAGCTATACCGTTATCTGATGAGAAATGGAAATGAGGCTATTGTGTCGACGGTCTGTAGTCGGTAGTAACATGTTCAAAACATAGAAAGTGCTTAGTAAAAGTAATTGTATTTGAAATGTTATATATGACTGACGAAAAGTAAAGGAGATATACGTTATTTAAAGGATGTATTCCTTTTTTAAGCTTTTAAGTAGAGCAAGTGACTTTTTGACTACTATATAAAAGCCTAGCAGTAATTAAAGTTCATAAATTTATTTTTTCACTGTTTATATGATAATTATTGTATTCCATCGTCGCGTAGGGACACAAAGGTGTGACTGTAACGCGGCGGCTGTAGATTCAATCCCCACTAAAGGAAATTATAACTTAATTTCTTCGTGATCTGAAAATCAGTTATATTAATTATTAATTCAGAGGATTGTCAATTATATTAACGGCGCCGTGACGATCCAAAGTGACAGAAAATGTGAAGATTTTGTGTGACACTTGTAGAAATTTCTTCATGGGTACTGGGTAGATAAAGAAGTTTCATTCCAAAAAAAGGAAGCTGTTTTTACCTTATATTTTTCTTACAGGTATTTTAATTAATACAATATTTAATTAAAATATTTAAATTGAAAACAATACATAATTAAATACATTTATAGTATAATAATTATGTTATATAATTAATAAACAAAAAAATATATATGTTGACTTTGACCTGTATTCTGTTTCCAACCATTGTTAATGACTCCATTGTTAATCATTTGGCTTGTAAAGTGATTATTCTCGTTATTTCAAATTTTAATTTAGTTTTTAGATAGTAACTAAATGTTAAAAATGGAGGCCGAACTGGCGCAACAGGACAGCATCTGACTATAAACACGACGGCTTTGGTTTCGATCCCAATTCTGGGAAAAGATTATCAATCAATCAATCAATCAATCAATCAATCAATCAAATCAGCCTTTTCGGGTCCACTGCTGGACATAGGCTTCTCCCAGAGTGCGCCAAAGTGCTCGATCCACCGCCTTTCGCACCCAGTCGAATCCAGCAACCTTCTTCAGGTCGTCGGTTCATCGAGCTGGAGGGCGCCCTACGCTACGCTTGCCGATCCGCGGTCTCCACTCAAGGACTCGTCTGCTCCAACGGCCATCGGTCCTTCGACAGATGTGTAGAGCCCATTGCCATTTCAACGTACTAATTCTGCGAGCGATGTCGGCAACTCCGGTTCTTTTCCAGATAACCTCATTTCTGATTTTATCTTTCAAAGAGACTCCGAGCATAGCTCGTTCCATAGCACGTTGGGCGACTTGGAACTTGTGGACTAGACCGACTGTTAGTGTCCACGTTTCGGCACCGTATCTCATGACTGGCAAAACGCACTGGTTAAACTTTTTTCTTTTTGTCTTTAGACATTGCGGAATAGACGACGAAAAGATGTGACGTAGCTTGCCAAACGCTGCCCAACCCAGCTGGATTCTTCGATCAGCTTCTTTCTCGAAGTTGTTTTTACCAAGCTAGATAGCTTGCCCTAGGTATATATACTCTCGAACAACTTCAAGAGGAGTGCCATCCACGTATATCGGTCCCGATATGACATGCTCGTTGAACATGACTTTTGTCTTGCTCAAGCCGCGAAGATCCATCTAGGCTCTGCAGCATCTCGGCCAGCTGTTCCAGCGACTCTGCTATGATTACGATATCGTCGGCGAATCTGAGGTGCGTGATGTACTCGCCGTTTACATTGACTCCAAAGCCGGTCCAATCCAGGGTTTTGAAGACGTCTTCGAATGCGTTGTTAAACAGTTTCGGGGATATAACATCACCCTGCCTTACACCTCTGCGCAGTTGGATCGCCTTGGTTTTACTCTTCTGTGTGTGTTGTGTGGTCTACAGTGCTGTAGCCTGATCGAAACCCGGCTTTGCTCTGGCGGCTGGAACTCGTCAAATCTGCTGGCGAGACGTAAAAAATAGAAAAAAATAGAAATTCCTCTGCCTAACCTATCAGAAGGGAAACATCATATAGCTGCTTTAAAAAAACAAATAATGATCTATAAAAAAATATACTTAACGCGATCTTGGCGATTGTAAGTAGCTATGATCCTAACTCGGAGGAATGTACTTACAATGAAAACATAAAGAAGAAATACTATACGACTACTCATAGCGTCACCTTTTTGTATGACAACGGCGCGGAACGCAGTGCCTTAACATTAGGTTCCCAGGTTCCTTGGCGGGGGAGGGGATAAATAATTCTAGAACTGAATGACATTTGAACTTACTTCCATCGCGTGCAATTTAATTGTGTCAAGAAGAGGTCAAAATTTCTACATTTAAAATCATTTAATGAAACACGGAATATTGTACACGCGATGATTATGTATTCTATCTCAATTAGTTATTCCATCCTAATAATCCTTTTTATTTCTTAATATCGCTAGAAAAAGTACGTAAAGTGACGGAACTTAACGCCGCGTTGGTTTTTGTTATCTATGAGTATTGATTGTACTATGCTTAAGATAAGCAAGAAGTAAATGCAATTACTCTGCTGTGCAATATGTTAACAAAAAATATACTAAGAATTTTAGTATTTTTTCATAATTTTTAGTTATTTTATTTTCTTACTATAGGCATTAATGCTAAAGTAATTATAGCATATGACGCACATATGCGTATTTTAACAGAAAAATGAAATACGGAAATATATTTTTTATTTAATAAAGATATTTTACAAAGGAATTAAGTAAATTTCGATAAAGGCCATTGTATCGCATTGAAAACGCTTAAATCTTGTTTTTAATATAAAAAATAAAATACTATCCCCATTATAAATTTCCTCATAGTGATTTAAATGTAAGTTTTAAGTAGTCGAAGGTTGGTCACATTGATAGAAATGACAGTTACATTATTTAAAAGTTTTCACCTTGTTTGGTTTTTTTATTGTTTTACTTCTAGGTCCTTAGATCTTAATATTTTTAAATATTTTTATAAATTAAATTGTTTCTATCAATTAATCAGTCAGATTCCCGTTGTATCCCGCGTACAACCGGGTAGGCAGAGGGAACCCAGTGTTAAGACACTCTGTTCCACCCTATACCATTAATCAGTCAATCCATACAAAAATCAATGCTACTTTGAGTCCTAGTTCTTGTCGCTCTTATTTTGTTTAATTGTACAGATATCCATGCAATATAATATATTATTTTTATTTTTACTAGCGTAGGTAGAGGGAACCTGGGAATTTAGTATTAAGACACTCCGTTCCCATTAGCATATTTCCGTTCCTCACTTTCCACCAAATTCTGGAGGCATTACGTGGTGAGTGGCGAAACTCAATTATGCTTTACCTCATTACCAATAATATTTATTTTAAATATTATCTTATCACAAACTTTCAAATGTTGTTATAATTACTTAATTGTAAAACGTCATTTCTCGAAAATTAGGCGGACAGTGGAGATCTGTCTTAACCCTAAGTACCCTTACCTCCCCTGCTATATGCAAGATACAGGGTAAATCTAAAAATATATATAAAAATGAAAAGCAATAAAAGAAGCTGCGAACGAAACAATAGGAAAAATAAATAAAAAATAACCATTGTGATTCTCCTGCGTAGGAAAAATTACAATAATACCTACATAAATAAAAATAATAAACTGCAATTATATAAATGCATTTCATTTTGTATTGGAATTTTAAAATTAGCATCAACACTTATATAAATAACGACGTAAATAATGCATCTTCAATATGAGCAATTCTTGTAAAGTACTTAAGTAAAACATTTTTATTATAAGTAATTATATATAAATACATTTTATGTGATACAGTCGTCATATACCGTTTCACTGTAAGAGCGGCGGTCGTGGGTTCGATTCCTACTAAGGAAAGTAATTTACTTTAATGTCACTCAGTGCAGCGTTTAGTTTCGCCAACACTTAAGTAAATGTCCAATTCAAATTCAAATTCAAAATATTCTTTATTCAAATAGGCAATTATTATAAGCACTTTTGAATCGTCGAATGAACATATGAACAAAAAGCTACCACCGGTTCGGAAGGCAGTTCTGCTGAGAAGAGCCGGCAAGAAACTCAACAGTTGCTCTTTTCAAAATCAATGGTACAATCTATAAACATTAGCTGGCAGCAATCCTGCATTACGTTCAATAGACATTAATTCCATACATGCTTATCCTCCAAATATTCTTGAACAGTGTAATACGCTTTACTTGTTAGAATTTTTTTTACAGATATTTTAAATTTTGGTAGTGGCAAACTAAGAATACACTGCGGAATTTTATTATATACACGTATACTCAGACCCATAAAGGATTTACTAACTTTTTGGAGGCGAAAGCTTGGTGTGACAATGAAAATAACGGTTTAATATGAACAATTCATATAAAGTATATAAGTGATTTTTATTATAATTATATACTTATCAGGCCGCCTTGTTGCACTGATAGCATAGAACTGTAAACGACGCTGCTGTGTACCCGATACGCCACAGAGAAATAAATCACTTTAATGCCCCAATACGGCGTTGAGTTCTGTTACTCAACATTCAATGTCTCATATTCTGGCGGAAGGTGGGAACAGGATATCTTAACATTAAGATATCTGTTAATCCTGCTAAGTCCAGTATAAATAATAATTCTATAAGTGATTATTATTATTATTATATTTATTTATTGCACTGTTCTCATTATCAATATTATTATATTTATTTATTCGTATATAAAAATGCAGTCAATGGAAATAAATTATTTTATAATTAAGTGTTATTCATGCACTTAAGATAATTATAATGAAATTCAGCATTTTAAAATAATTGAATGAGTAAAGACTTAAACAACAACGAAAGCAAGTACTGTATAAATATAATTTGTACAAGAAGAAATATTTTTTAAAACTATATCCCGCACATAGCAAAGTAGGCAGAGGGAACCTTTCGTTCTCATTATGACACTTCTGTTCTCTTTCTGCGGGTTCCTGCAGGCATTGCGTATTGAGTGGCGGAGCTAAACATCTCGTTACCATAGAAAGTGCAAATCGAACCCACCACCTATCGCGTTTACAGTCACACCCTTGTGCCCCTGTGACATGACGGCCTTATTTGCTTCGATAATAAATTAATTTTTAACAAAAAGAAAAACCGACTTCTCACAACAAACTAAAAAGTGAAAAATAATTTGACAAAGGTTTTATAATTTTAAAGTCGTCAAAAGTTATGAGGTAACAAACATAATTTTTTTTTTTTAAATACAATCGAATAGATAACCTCTTTGTCTTACAGAAGTCGGTTAAAAAATATGTTACATACATACATTGAACTGCATAACAATATATTTACATTTCCTTTACAATATTTTAAACTTTAGAAGTTAAGTCATCTTAATCGATGTTACACACGCGGTAGTATGATATACTCGTATATGCATTAGATAAGATATAATCCGGAAGCCAGTGGACATAGCTATTAAATAGGATTATCATTTCCTTAGCAGCTTCTGATGCGCCGCACTTCCTAAGTTATTTATAGCTGGTTTTTGTTAATATTTCATTAAGAAAGTGGCTTGCAAGCTTGAGGCTCGTGAGGGACAAGCTTGCGACTGTAAACGCGACAGGTTCTATGTTAACTTCACAAGAGATTGTCCTCAGACGAAACCTCTAGAATTTGTCGTAAAGTGGGGAATGGTAGTATTTTAATGGGAACGGAGTGTCTTGACACTAGATTCCCAGGTTCCGTCTGCTTGCTACGTGCTCGACATAGCTTGAAATTTTTTGGTTGGCGGTAAGTTCTGACTTTAACCCAAAGTAGAACAGAATATCACATAGAAAATAAATCATACATGCATATATAGACTGATAAACACATTACCCTCCTTTGCGTCGCTGTAGTTGAATAAAAAGATGTTAATACGTTTTTATTAGCTTAACCTCCATCTATCATTGTAATAAAATCTTTACACTCTTTCGACCTTATTGCTTTCCGATTCGTTAGAAAATTTGCACAAATAATTATATCTATGATTTACAAACATTGTATTTTTTAAGCACGATTCTAACTAAATCATAATTCAATGTCAAAATATGTTATTTTATTATTTTTATAAGAAATTATAAAATAGAAAAAAAAATAGAAATGATCATTTAAAAAAGCAGAGAGTAGAGAACGAAATCATTTATTACTAAGTCATTTTTCTCCGTCTAATCCAACGAACCATCTACATATAAATTTATATCAAAAGACCACACAAGAAACACTAACGGTTCATTAAACTTAGCCCATCGCTATTCTCAAAGTGAGCTGGTGAAATTAACCTTGCATTCCGCATGCCTGTCACGGCGCTAAACGCAACCTGCCCTTGGTACCATTCGATAAAGTGCGGATATATATTCCGTACAGTTACTTACTATACATCTCTTGCAATGATTTCCTAGCGGTTGCGTTAGCTTGTGCCTTACTCTCGATATATTATTATGATGTAAGTATAGCAACATAACTGTGTTACCAGTTTTATAAATATTTATAATATTTTACTAGATTTTTTCTGCGGCTTCGCCTGTGCAGTCAAATGGAATTAGCTATGCGTATGATATACATTCAAACGAGATAGCTTATAGATTTCACGATAGTCGATTGTCCGAACCAAGAAATAGAGACAAGAGATTGAGAGAGAGAGACTTTTTTTCGGAATGAATGCTTATGCATTATACTAAAGCAATCTTTTCATAATCATAATAATAAGTATATTAATTAGGCCAATCATGCTGTATTGGTATAAGTGTGAGGAAATTTTATATTTTCACTTCTTCGCTCTGATGTCAAGGCAGAGCCCGGCGTTGAGTTCCTCCACACACCTCCAGAATTCGACCGAAAATGGAGAACAGAGGGTCTTAACTGGTGTTAAAGGTTCCCCCTGCCCACGCTACTGTGTGCGGGACACAGCGTGAAGCTAATAAATATATAAACTAATGAATATAAGGAAAACGGCATATTTAAAATGCTAAACAGCTTTAAGCTCTTTAAGGATATTATAAGAATTCTAACAAAAACAAAAATAGATGACTTCCCGTAAAGTATGTGGTCGCAGTATACAATGAATTGTAATATATATTTCACTCTTTCTCTCATATAGAAAGGAAAAGAGAGCAGATGTGGTCATTTAAATTTATTTCTAAGTAGATTTTTCCTGTTTAAGACGCTAAGTTTTAAAAAAATATATTTTTAACATTTTCAAAGTGGGCAAATCGGTGGACTTTAGGAACGGGAAAATATTAAGAAACGTATAAAAATTATTACGCAACGGGAATCGAACCCACGCCTCCTGGAAACAAGCGTAAAAGAATTTCGATGTAACTGAATAAGTAACTGTGACTAAGCCAATTAGGCTTGAGTATTTGGACAATGTCTCACGGCGCGGGTTCGAATTCCACTACGTTAGAATTTTAATACGTATCTAAATATGTACGAGAATATTTATCTCTTTTAGGCTTACGTTATCCATGCAGAGGGAACATGGGGACCTAGTGTTAAGACACTCCATTAGAGTATTTTCGTTCCCCTCGTTTCACTGAATTCTTGACCCATTACGTGTTAAATGACGAAAATCACCGCTGCGCTTTGCCTGGTTAGCAGAGGGAGGAAATAAAAATATTAAATATTTCAATCCCCCGAGTGGGAATCGAAGCCACAACCGTTGAATTTACAGTAGCACGCCCCTGCACCACAATGGCATCAAATATTTTTTCTTCTTCTTTTATCTTTCTGAAAACTATAGTAGTTATATCCGCCACTCTTCAGGCAATTTCGCAAAATTAAATCAAAAACGGAGTGGCTTAACACTAGGTTCTCTCTGACCTTATGATTTGGTGATATAAAGAGATATTTAGATTTTTCTTATTCATTTACGTGCTTAGAGTATCAATAGCCAAATTCCATTAAAGAATGGGATTGCCCACGAATAACAATAGTTGGCTTGCAATTCCAGACGATTGTATATGAGTTTCATATTAGTATTTATAGATACCTATCATAGAGTCTAACTTTATAGTCTGGACGTCATAGAATATTAATATNTAGTAATAGACTAATAGGTAATTGCAAGACTTGCAAGACTCTTGCTGCAAGACCAAGACCAAGACCAAGACCAGGTGTATTGGCGCAAGACCAAGACCAAGACCAGGTGTATTGACGCAAGACCAAGACCAAGACTGGCTAAGTCTCGTCTTGTTCTTGCATTTGGGCAACACTAGCTACATGACATTGGAAGAAACGTATAAAGTTTTCGAGTTTCGACATACTCGTAGCGTAATAAGACTATATGGCTTAGTGGTCATAACGATTGGACGGTAAGTGGGAGGCGCTGGTTCAATAAATCATTTACTTTGTAATTCATTACAGGTTAACTATTTTAATACTTATTTCTTTCAATATGACCGCGAGAGCGACGTCGCGAGTAAATGCTAGTTATAGCTGGAACCAAAGTGCAAAAAATTTTAAGATATATTCGTTATAATTTTAATATTTATAACTAAATTTTTTATGCATGACTCAACATCCAATTATAAAAACTTTCACAAAACATATATTGTTAAACGTAATATGTTCTACTTGTTATTTATATTTTAATATATAATTATTTATAAATACATGTATTTCATTATTAGATATTCATTTTTATAATTATTTAACTATATAAATACTTATAATTATAAAAATATCAATAAAATAAATTGTCTTGTTTTAGTTTTATTATATTATTATAATCATTGTAAAAATAATTTAAAACATGATGTTAATAATTTTATTTTATGTTAAATAATTATTAAATTTTTGAAAGAATTGAATAGATTTTCCTCTTTTCTTATTGTTTGTAATTCTGAGTAATAACGTATGAAACGAAGCCTTTTAACAATTAAATACTTGAACGGCGGATCTTTGCCATGAAAGTCGAAGCTTTGGCAAGAGCGAAGAAATTACAATATTAAATATTTCATTTCCTCCAGTAGGAATCAAACCCACAACTTCCACGACAGGCCTCAAAAAATATTTTAAATAACCTATATTGATTTATTTACCTACTTCATAAGATTTTTCTATACACCAGCTAGTTATATAAGTATGACAAAGCAAAAGAAAAAATAAAAAAATGCAAAGTGCATTTTTATAATATTAAAATTTACGACGTCGTCTGAAGGTCGAGTATAAGTTTATGACTTTTAAAAATTACATGTCAAACGCAACGTATATTTTAACAAAGCGTTCTTTTTCTTTATGATGGAATTAATTATAATTATGACTTGTTTTAAACGTAAAATTTATATTTATTATTGATTGATCGCTAATTATAGAGTAAAAATTACTGTAATAAATACAAGATAATCACTTTTTTATCTTCGCACATCAATGATTGTCGAAGTAATCAAAGTTCCACCTCACATAATATCTCGAAATTTCTTTCTATCTTGCAATAAGAACAGAACTAAGAAAAACAGAAAATAAAGGATCTGTGAATGACTAAAAAAATTTTTATGTTGCCTAAGACCTTTATGTTGCCTAAGACGAAGGCTTCTACCGTCATTATCAAAAAGCGAAGTTTGTAGTTCTACACGCCTTAATTCTATTTACAGCACCTAACTTCATGAACTCTACATTTTAGTTTTTTATTTTGGATTATTGGCTTGGTACTTTCGTTACTGCAAAGACTGTTTTAATAGAATAGGAAACAATTATTTATATAACAAATAGGATACATGGACTTGAAAAAATACCTAACATATTTATCACGTAGAGTTCCGCTATTCAAAAAACAAAAATAAGCGTTAAGCCATTTTTCTTAAAATACCCACTTTATAGGTTAGTCATAGTGACAGAACACTTCGTTGCTACTTTGTTATACTCCTACATCTTCCGTGATAAGTATTTATTAAAATCCTTATATTTATTGAAAGCAATGTTTGGGTAATTTTCGATTTAATCGTATGCAATTTAAAAGTTAGGTTTGAATTAAGGTGAACTTAATGTAATCCTGTATTTGATATCAGTTATTTTTCACTTTGAATTTGCGTCTTTGTGACAATAAAGACAATTAAAGAAGATAATCTAAGACTTTACGTCGGCTTTGAATGCTGTATGCTGTATGCCGTAACACTGTAGAGGCGGTCGCGGCTCATGGCATAATGGAGTGACACTAAAGCAAGGGTTGTGGGTTCCTCACTCGGGGGATTATTATTTATTATATTTTGCATTTCAATTAATATTTGCTGTCGCCAAGGAAAAAGCCCGCCGTTGAGTTCCGCCACTCAACACGCAGTGCCTCGAAAACTTCCGCGAAACGTGGGGGTCTTAAAACTAAGGAAAATTAAGAAAATCATCGGGCTGAGATGGAACATATTAAAACAAACGTTGTTTGATGAAAAAATATTGTATAATATGATTTAAAGAAGCTTGTGATGGCTGTATCTCAATAGATTCAGCCTTCACAAGCTTCTCTAAATATTGACTTAAAGCGCGGGATTACAGCGTGAAGCTGATTTTTATTTATTCATATTATATGGTCCTGTTTTATCCTTTGGCTGTGGAACCCTAAAAATTAGATAAAGCCATATTTTTTTTTGTTAACTTTTTTCAAATAGTTCCGACTACATGGATGATTTCATTTGTTTGCGTAACTAATTTGCCCTCAATATTAAAGATATTAAAGTAAATAAAAAGTAAAATGTTGACTTCGGTCATTTACATTTGGTGCCAAGTCAACATAAATACAATTTAAATATCTTTTTTTTTTTGGCTTTTTATAGATATAGCATAGCAGCATTTGCAAAGAGAAGAGACATTCTGTTCCTCGGTTACAAATTTAACCAAATTTTCGAAACATTACTTGTTGAATGGTGGAACCCAACTCCGCGCTAACTCCGCGCTTAATTACCAGAGTTAGGAAATGAAAATATAGTTTTAAATTGGAGTAAAAGTTTTAATACCTTTTTCAGTTTAAAACATTTTTATTTCAAGCTTCCTTTTTTTTTCTTTGTAAAAGATATGAAAGCTTGGAGTAGCTCTTGGCTCTATTTTACCAGAAAATAATGACATCACGATGATAGTGCGAAAAGTTACGCTGCAGTAAAAGTATGTCATTTAAGAGAGATACATATTATTATTCAATACAGATTCACTTTTTATTTTTTTATTTACATTTTGAAACAAATATGTACATGTTTTGTAAAATAAATGTTAATCTTCTTTTAATTTTTGTATAAAATTTAAATGAAATTAAAAGGTATTTTCTAGCGTTCCGTTTTGACGTCGCTGCAAGTGATAAGAGTATTTTGTCACTGCTTATTTATTCTCAACGATGACCTATAATTGGTTTTAAGCTAGTTACGTTTTATAAAGAAAATTCAAAACACGAAACATACCAAAAATAATAAATAATCTTCTCCTTTTTTAGTTTTCAACACTCACTTTATAACACGATATTTAAAATAGAACAAACTAAAGAAATCACAATGGAAAATAAAATAAAATCAAAATGTCATTTGAAGTTGGCGCGCATATGATTTTCTTTTTTTAAAAAATCAACACGACATAAACGCGGCACTGACGAACGCAAACTGCCAAATCGGTTGAAAGATCGCTCTCTCCAGTTCGAATAGTGTTAAGAAACCTTGAGAAATGGCAAGTAGTTGTTTGATTAAGTTAATATTTAATGACTTGTGTTGTATAAATTAACTTTTGACGTTTGGGTCAAGGGTCCAAAGCTGTGTAAAAGGATGTATTTAAAAAAAATTATAATAACAATATTTTTTCGTAGGCATGAAAAAAATACAAAACATAAAATAAATAGGAAAACAAATTTGCACAATATTTTAAGTATTTGTATAACTTTAAAAATTCAGTCATTTACATATATAATTATGGAAAAAAATATCTACTAGTGTACAATAAATTAATTTTAAACTTAATAATCATTGTTGTCAAATTTATAAATAGAAACATTATTACCTTAGCTATATATGAAAAAATAATATACACCTTTGTCTAATTGGGAAAATATTCAAAATTGAAAAGTAATCATCTTTAAGTTTTTTTCTGCAAATAGCAGAGTAGGCAATGTCTAGAGTTAAGAAACTCCATTCAATATATTGACTTGTGTAAAGTGGCGAAACTCAACGCCGCGCTTCGTCTTACCAACGTGAAATTGAAAATGATTCATTCCCCGAAATGACAATAGAATTAACGTATAAGCGTTTTAAGCTATGTGATTTGAACTACTTACGAAGATTTAGAAGTCAGGTTTCAAGTCCCTGTAATATTTTTGTTTGAACGATTCATAAATTTAGTTACTGCTAAGTCCATGCATACCAAATTCGTGAGCAAGTTACATGAAATTTAAAAAAAAATCTAAATAATATAAAAAATCTTTATTTACTTCATATTTTTCCATAATAGTTATCACTATTATTATAAATAATAAAAAAGTAACTATAAAATATTTAATACATACAAAAGAAAATAAAAATGAAATAATAGTTTTAATACTCATGCATATGTAATTAACATTTTAATATCCACTAAGCTTCCTTGTTTTAATTAGTTACACGCATAAAAATTATCCACAGCTAAATAGTATTCCTTGCTTATTACTTATTTACTATTTTTACCTTCATGTATCTTCTGAATATTAAAGCAAGATAGGAACAAAAATGTAGTGTTAAGACTCTCTGTTTTCTATTTCTATATCTGGTTTCCTTTATCAACCTCAGCCATTAGGACTTACAATGGAGTAAATGGTTATAGTAATTACTCAAGAAAGTCAAACACTAAACATAGCCAAGTAATTTTATCTAGAGTCTAGATAAAATTGCTATATAATAAAACCCTATATTTATTACCCTATATTTTTTTGGCTAGATTTGATAAAACCCTATATTTATTTGGCTAGATTAGATTCTAGACTATAGTTAACATCAGAAACTAGGCCTAAAATAAATTGAAAAACTTGAAAGTATCCCCATTAAGATACTCCCGTTCCCCATTTGCCATTGAATTTTTTAGGCACTGCGTTGTGTTGAGTGCCGGAACTCAACGATGCGCTTTTTATAGTTAATTTTATTCCCCCAAGTGGGAATCAAATCTATAAGCATCGTTTAACATTTCTACCTTTCTACTCTTTAATTAGTTTAAATTATATCAAATTCAAATACTGCCATGTCTATCTTTTCAGAAGCTTTAGGTGGTAATGACGTCACAACGTATAGCCTTTCTTTTCTGTTATGATATTCGAGACCGAGTGCACCGATTACTTATTAAAACATGCTATTTGCTTATTTATACACATGTAGTCCTTATAATTGTAATATTAACATAAAAAGTAAAATTAATAGTTTGTGTTTATTGCAAACGCGAATTTCAGGACTTTTTGACTGGGAATTGAACCTGTGATACTTAATATATATTATACTTACCTGTTCTTAGATCTGGATATTTTTTTTGTTTTTTGTCGTGTTCCTTTTCACATGAGTTAAATATATGTATGTACGAGTATAAGCAATTATCATTGTTTTAAATAAGATACGCGATAAACTTTTCTTAAAGGTATAAAAGATATTATATTTTATTATATTTTTTTTTTAAAAAAAACCTCTATGACGTAAATTGTTGGTGATAAATATTTTTATAAAAGTTATATTTATTTTCTCAAGGTTTATTATTTTTTAAATTTGTCTTCTGTATTTTGTGAAAAACTTAGTGACCTACTTTATTACCCTTTACCTTGATGTTTATTTTGTAGATTACATTACCCAGCATTGAATCCAATACCCTTGTATTGTAATCAGTATTTTATTCTTAACCTATGCCAAGAGGCAAGATATTCTCCATTATATATTTTTATATAAACAGTCCTGCGAGTTAGGATAACTAAGAAACAACCTTCGTGTGATATGCAGTGGCTGTAATACAAGATATTTAAATTTATAAGTACATATTACGGTCCTAGAAACAAAGTGGCTTAACTGAAAGAATTGTTAATAATGAGAATTTACTAAACCATACCATTTAAAATAATACAATTATTTTACAACTTGTACTTGTACAAGAAATTCAGATACGGAACTTCTGCAATATATTTTCATCTATAACAAAATATAAAATTAAAAATAAATAAATAGTCAATAGTTTAAAACTGTGTATTTAAAAAAATGGTACGGAAGTAGTTTTACATAGTAGATAGTATTTAACATCGTGCCAGCGGCCTCTTGGGCTGAGTGAGTTGCGAAAAAATTATATAATGAAATTCGACTGCTAAGTTTATGTTTAATTCTCACTGCTATGTTGTTTGATAAGGTTATATCTATATTTGTATATATTATGTATATATATATATTTTGATTTTACAGCAACTTGGCTACGAAAATGTCTCCCCCATCTTCATCATATATCTTCATTTTCTTCAATAAAATGTAAAAAAAATAGTATTTTTTTTAAGTCTAAGCTTGGCGTATCTATTAACTGAAGTTGCGACGGTTGTGAACGCGACATATGATATAGATATGGGATTCTCCCTTAAAATAGGCGAATAAAGTTACTTCATTTCCTCGGCATGGTAACAAGACAAAACGCGGTGTTGACATCTGCTACTCAACACCCATTGTCTCGAAAATTGGTTTTTACGAAATTTACTAGGTCCTATATCTCTACCTACCACCCCCCCCCCCTCCGATATAGCAGTTCTAATTTGTTAAATTTTTGCAAAAATGCTTGTCAGTCAAGAAATACTAGGTGTAAACTAGGAGTAATATTTTAACATACAAAGATAAAAATAAACGAAACAAAATTATAAAGCATTCTATACAATTTTTTTTTGTTTTACATGGTTTAAATTAACAATTGGGTACTAGAAAAAGCTAAAGGATTACCTAAGTGGTAAATAGCATAGGTATTAAAAGTGTTTTCTTTGTAATTAGATACTCTGAGACAAGTGTTAATTGTTTATTTTCAGGTTCATATAGTTTCCCGGATATAGCAGAGTAGGTAAATGGAACCTAGTTACACTCTGCCGCTCCGTTTCTCACTTTTCGCCAAATTTTCGGGGTATTGTCATGGACGCTTCTAATATTTGGGCGAGAAAATCTTAGATTGCAGCGCAAGGTGGTTGCCGCCTTATGAGTAGAACACATTAAGCAGCGGATGGCGATATCTTAGTTCGTCGTTTTTCTATTAGTTAATATAAGTGTGGTCACTTTCAAATTAAAATTCAAATTCAAAATATTCTTTATTCAAATAGAATTATAATAAGCACTTTTGAATCGTCGAATGAACATATGAACAAAAAGCTACCAACGAAAAGCTGAACAAAAACTCAACAGTTGCTCTTTTCAAAATCAATGGTACAACCTATAAACATTAGCTGGCAGCTATCCTGCATTACATTCAATAGACATTAATTCCATACATGTTTGTCCTCTAAATATTCTTGAACATCAACTAGTAGTTAGTAGTAGTAGTAGTAACATACTATCAACTTACTATCACTGATATGCTCAGTATTGCTCTTTGTTTTGCAAGAAAGTCTAGCCTAGGTTAAAAAGGAAGTCTAGCCTAGGTGGTCAGGCCTAGGCAGCGCCATGGTTCCTTTACACACAAAATCATGTAGTGCCCTCTCGTTATACATTCACGTAATTAATGCTGCGCCAAATAAGTAGTATACGATGATTCACGCTTTTGTTTGTAGATGGCGGTAGCAACAAAAATTATTACAAAAAGAATATTCTTATAGTTTAATATGAAAATTTAATTTTTATGTGACTAAACATACATTTCATAGGCAAACAAAAATACCAAAACAATCCAAAATTTAATTATTTTATTTTTAAAATAATAATTGTAATATTCGCTAAGAAAAAATAATAAATTGAGAATTTATCAATTTTTACATCTAGACAAGACAGACACTACACTGTCGTAATAAATGTAGCAAAGTTTGCCTTATTAAAAATTTACGTAAAAAAATAATCTGTGGCTAACAGTTTTTTTTAAGTACACGTAGTACCACGCCTTTAGCAGGGTAGGTATAAAGAACTTAGTGTTAAGATATTCCGTTTCTAGCTTTTCACTCAATTTATGAGACATTGCTGATTGCATATGCCACACATAGTCACCAGAGTAAGTTATTGCTATACTTTTATATTAGGCACTTAAATTATAAAGCCTTACGAAAGTTATCAAAATAAATATAATAATGTAAATACTGAGATAATTTATATTAAAAATTAGCACCGTGCATTGCGGTATTCCAGCTCTGAGTCCAATTGGATGTCATTAATGATACAAAAGCACTGAAAACTTCTTGGACTATAGCTAAAAAAAATCCGTGGTCATGAGGAAAAGAAAAAGAAGTGCTCCATGCACTTTATTTCAGGTTTTTGCCTCTCACAATAGCTTTTTGAATTTCTCTTTCATTCGCCACCCAATAGTATCTGCGAACCTGTATCTTCGTACTCGCAAATACCTGCATAAGCTGTTTTCCAGCATAAGCTGCACATAAATTTAAGTAAGTCAGAGAGGAGTGATCCATCTTATTTTATCTTTATCATTTAATAATTTAATATATTCTGTTCTATCCATCCTTTTATATTCTATTTAGCTGTTTTTGACTTCCGGTCGTTCCCGACCAACTTGAATTTAAAATATTTTTTTAACCGACTTCAAAAAAAAGAAGGTTATCAATTTGACTGTATTTTTTTTTTTTATTATTTTTTTTTATATGTTTGTTACCTCATAACTTTGGACTGGGTGAACCGATTTTGATAATTTTTTTTTTGATTGAAAGGTGAAGCTTCCCTAATGGTCCCATTTTTTTTTATCCATGTCTTAAATTTGCATTAGGTATGTGCGCGACAAATAGACGAATAACTCAATGTCGCGCAAACCGATTTTGATGATTCTTTNAACCTGTGTCTTCGTACTCGTAAATACCTTGTTTTCCAGCATAAGCTGCACATAAATCTAAATAAGTCAGAGAGGAGTGGTCCATCTTATTTTATCTTAATCATTTAATAATTTATTATATTCTGTTCTATCCATCCTTTTATATTCTGTTTAATTGTTTTTGACTTCCGGTCGTCCCCGACCAACTTGAATTTAAAATAAATTCTTTATTAAAAAATGGATGAGGCCCCCACTCCATGGTTGCCATGGGGCCCCAACATCTAAATCCAGTCTTGATCTCAGGTTCCCTTTGCTTAACAACAAAATCTTCTACGTGTTTAGCTAACGAATCAAAATTATCCAAATAAAATTTCAATATACAACATAAAATATGATCAGAATTCATTATAATACGTGACTTTCTATTTAACTGAGAGTGTACGTGACGTGATAAATTATCCGTAACACTCGCTCTGTTAAGAGATACGTGGACTTTTTTTACAAGATATCGTATCTACTTACATAATAAACAAGCTAAAGATTTTCTTTGATTTTTCCAATTATTTTCTTGAATAATGAAAAGTGAATGGAAAACAATGGAATATTTTAAAGTTTATATGTAACTTTGCCATGTTACCAGGAAGAAAAAAACCAAAATAAATCATTTTCCCGAGAGAGAATCAAACCCCCACACGTTGCGTTGGCAGCCGCTACGCTTCTGCCGACTCAACGTCAAAAGAAAATATATGAATTTTATAAGTAGTGTATTAGTCCAAGGAAAATCTTTCGACTATGTTGATATTTTCATATACATATTTTTATATATATGTACATATGTATGTATACAAGAATGCCGTCACGGCGCAGGGATACAAGCGTGCCATTGTAAACGCGACTTTTGTAGGTTCCTTTCTCACTCAGGGGAATGAAATATTTAATATTGTAAAATTTTAGCTCTAGTAGCGAGGCAAAGCGCGGCGTTGAATTCAGCGGCGCACACAACGCCTCAAGAATGTGTCGGGAAGTGTCAAACGGAAATGTCTCAATGGAGAACGAAACCTTCATTTGCCTCCCTGCTTTGTGCAGGATACAATATGAAGATAAAAAACAAGTAACATAATAATAAACGTCTTGTTGCTTGCAGTTTGTCATTTACCTTATTAATATTCCTGGCTTTAGTCCAAACTGAATGCTATTTACTTTTATAAAGCTAGCTAAAGTCCTTTGATTGAACTATACTAATCATATTATTTCTGTTTGTCTGACATATGAAGGGATCTTTATATCGAGACCGCCGTAGCTCGGTGGGGTAGATAATAAATGAGACGATTGTGTTTCCAGGTTCCCTCTGCCTACTCTGCCATATGCGGAATACAGAATGAAGCTAAAAAGACTTACTTTTACTAATATTATAAAGAAGAGTTTGTTTGACCGAAAGCGCTAATGTCAGGAAGTACTCCTTCAAATTGAAAAAAAATATATTATATTACCTTAACTTAGTGATTCCTACGTGATTACACAAGAAATTACAGATACAAGTAAAAACTAAAACTAATAGAGAGGTATATAAAAAATATATATTTCCTAATAGTTTTAGAAAATAATATAAACTCAGGTGCCCTCTGCATTCCCCTTTTTTTAAAAGCCATTGTATTTGTAAGGTAAAAACCTTTCCTATGTATCTCAGTAATTTTCTTTGAATAAAATTCAAATCAACTACTACCGTATTTAATTAACTGAAACACTGCGGCGTCTATGATTTACGATCATCCACTTTATTTCTTTTTCAGAATTTCAAGCAAAATTGTAAAATATCAGATGTTATGTTCACCTCTAAAGTTCATCAGCCACTGGTACATTTACCTCTTTCATTAATTGTTACCCCCAACGACTAGACTAAGGATCATTTGGGAATTTGTAATGAATTTCTCTACTTACTTCCGCACTGCAAACCAATGTTCGTTATTTTATTTACTGCGCTTATACTTAATGAAAGTTTTAGCTGTGCCCTCGACTTCGTCTGTGTGGGGAAGTGAATATGAAGATTTCGGTAAAATTACGATTTATTCTGTAACTATTTCTTAAAAAAAATCCTGAACTGCCTTTATTCTTTCTTTTTTCTAAAGTTTATAGTTATGTAGAAAAAAAACATTATTCTATAGTTAACTTAAAGAGTTTTTAGGATCCCGTACATCGAAAGCAAACAATGAACACTTATATCAAGCTAAAATCTGGAAAATATTTATTTTTTTTTGGTTTATTGTCCCTTGGAGCTGAAAAAGTCAAACTCCTAAGCCAACGCGCCAAAAGATTCAGCTCGTGCAGTAAAGGAACCTCTTAAGCCTAGATTTGAGTCGCAAGTCCCATGAACAGCTCTATGCTCAAGAGTTAGTCAATTGGTATTTGTAGTCACGAATTCATTATAATAATGATTAATTACACCACACCTCCAAATAATTTTCCTTCACATCGTTTACTACATTTACGATAATAATAATACTATATTAAAATATTTATATTTCTTTTGTATATAAGGTTTACCAAATACTTGACCCATTCGTTTCCATTCCCACGCTGACAACTCTATTAGCACGAAGTACCTAGATGGAGAGAATTCGTGAAATACCAAAAGTAAGTATTGATTAGACTTAGGCCGTAAGAACACGCAGTCATTTATCACAAGACTGATTAATCCTGTCTGTCTACGTCACACTTCTATACATCATTACAACTACGATTATTCTACTCAGCAGTAGAATAATCGTAGAAATCTTGTATATCTGGTATATTTATTATCCTTCCACATTTTCTGCTTAGAAAACCTAACAATTTCAATGTTCTCTTTCTCCTTTTTTGAATTAAACCCACTACTGTAGTAGTCTCTGCTCTCACATAAAACAAAATTTAAATTAAACTTCTTTTCTGTTGTACTCTTTTTATTATGGTGTTCCGAGCGTGCCAGTTGAGCACAAAATTACTTCGCCAATGTCACGTTGAATGGAGAAATATTTAACTTGTTTATTGGGGTTAAAACTAGTAAATGAAATTTGGCTCTCTTCATATTCACAGATTGATACACTTCCTCAATATATGTATCAAATGAAAGGACTAATGAAGAAGTAGGACAGTAGAACAAATGACTAAACTAACAATACTATGAAAAAATTAAAAACTTGAAAATGAATTATGTATTTTTTTTAAATTTAGGTCTCAGGTTCCAGTCATCACACCCCTCACCCTCATCAATCAACAACAGTGATCAGACAAAATAATAAAATCCGCTACGGTTAAACTGTATTGACTGGATGGAAACACGGGCTTATTTCTTAGCTTTTAGTACATTATTGCCAATACTTTTTTTTTTACATTATTTATTTAAAAATGTTTAGTTCCGTTATATCTGTCTACGTAGGCAGTAGGTACGCGCATACAATCATGTCTCCCGCGTAATTTCCAATTCCGCGGGAATCCCGGGAAAGATGTACACTATGTTGCTCCATAATCTTTCAGTGAAGTCCAAGGGTCACAAGCGTGTGATTGTAAGCGTGACGTTTGTGCATTTGATTCTGTAATTTCCTCGCTCAGTTCCTCGCTCGAGTCAAAGTACAGCGTCAAGTTCCGTTACTCCTTAATACCGATTTTCCTTGAAATATTCCTAAGTTAATCAACAGTATTTATGTATGTATTTATTTATTAACCAGTTTTCTATGTGAGTAATAAAAGAAATTAATAGCTTGCTACATATGTAAGTGTTCATTAAAATTAACTATGCAAATGTTATAGTTATAATTTCATTGTATCCATATATTTATTTAAGTATGTATATAAATATATGGATACAATGAAATATGAATGGACATACGAATAGAATTCGGTGTTAGACTTAGTTTTTCTCGCAGGGTAGACAGAGGACGAGGAGGGTAGGCTTCCGTTCCTCACTTTCCGTCTCGTCACCTCGTCACCAGAGCCAGGAAATGAAGATATTAAATATTTAATTTATTTTAGTGGAAATGGAACCCACATACTGTCGCGCTTACAGGCGCACGCTTTTGCCACGGATGGCCTCTTAATTTATTACATCGTGAATTAATTACACGGAAGGTCGTGGGTTCGATTCCCACTCGAAGAAATTAAATATTTAATATTTTCATTTCTTCGTGCTGGTGTAGAAGCACAAGCGCGGTGTTGAGTACCGTCACTCAACACGCCATTGGCCCAGAATTGGAGGCAAATGGAAAACGGAGTATCTTAGCACTAGATTCCCTCTGCATACCCTGCTGTGTGCGGGAATAGTGTGTAGCTGAATATTTTATAGTAGTCACTTTCTTAACTGACTAGCTTGAAAATTAATATGGGTGACTTGGCTTGCGATTTTTTATGGACGAAAAATCTCTCTCCTTGTCGTTTCACCACCCGTAAAAAAATTTTTAACGGTAAGTTATCTATCATCTTTCTATACTCTCTCTATTTCTTTTGAATATGTCACTATAAAAAAAAAACAATTTTCCATTGTTGACAGTAGTAGATTGGAATTCACTTGTCTTGTAAATGATAATGTGAGAAAAAATCACGTATAATACTCGCGTCACGAATATGTTTTTGCAGAATCTATCGAATGGCCTTTGTTTCGTAATTTATAATTGTCTAATTGACACTTAATGTATGAACAAAGCTTTATAGGGATGTAATAATTAAATTGTAGTTATCATATAATTATTTTATAGGTAGGACTCCCCTATAAAATAATTATATAATAACACAGACAGGACAGGTAGGGTCCCTGTAGGACTGACGCTACTGACACTTTTATATAACTTGACAAAAAATCAAAATTGAATAACCTAATAAAAAAATGAATTTCTTTTTAAGTTACCCTTAGCTTTCTTATTAAGAGTGATATTTTAAGGACAAGAGGATTTTAGAAGAGGCTATCGTGATGCAATGTTATAGTGTGTGACTGTAAAAGCGATGGTTATAGGTTCGAATCCCACTGGGGGAATTTAATTATTCAATATTTTCATATCCTCGCTCTCTTAACAAGACAAAGCGCGTCATTAACCGCTCAACACGCAACACCTTCTAAATTCGGCGGGAAGTGTGTAAAGGAAGTGTCTACCCAGGTTCCCTCTGTCTACCCTGCAATTTTTATATACAAAAAAAGGTCTAAGCTAGTACTCTTCAGTAAAAAGTAGTGTTAATAGCTTAACTCTGAACTGTGTGTTTGTCTGTTACACAGTAGAATTAATAGATGGATCGAGTAGAGTGCGATTTTTATAGATAATAGTAAATTTTGATTATATGTATATAAAAATGTTCTTTAACTTGTTTTAGTGATTTTGTTTGTTTGTTTTGTGTGCTTCTTATGTTTTTAAAATGATTTTTGATAAAAGATACTGACAACCCTAAATATTATACAGGTAAATAATGACAATAATTGTTTGTAAACCAATTTTAAACATAATTACTGACAAGTGTAATATTGTTTTGAAAAAATAGTTATAAAATGCTATTGTTAACATACAAGAATAATGTTCTAACTATATATGGCCGACTAGAAAATGTACTATACATTAAAAAAATATATATTTACATAATACGTATGTATGTTTCCATATCCCCACGGGCAAATGCATTGTTTTCTTTTTTCGATCTGATATAAGAAAATGCAGCGTTGATTCCGCTACCCAACACGCATTGACTCGAATTAGGGGACAAGGATAACGGAGACGATCTGAGAAAAAGCTAGAGCTGCAAAATAAACTGACAGACTAAGTGGATTGTAGGTTTAATTCTTACTGGAGAATAATGGACTACTTCTTCGACGCACATTTCTTTGGCGGAGACCTGGCCTCGAACTTGAACGGATAGCACAGCATCCCCATCTCCACCCATTAAGGGTTACTTTGGTCTCGCAAGCTATTTTTCTTTACTTTTATTAGGGACTTAATGCGAAAAAGTGTGTAAAACTAAAAAAATATATAATATGGTTTCAGAATAACTAGAACGAACAATTATTAATCCTATTACGTTGAATCTCTCGTTATTATTAACTACACTAATTAAAATTACTAGAAACTGATAAATGTACTTAATGAATGATATACAATATAATAGCAAAGTACATTCAATGTAATACAAGACTGCCATTGTTTTCTTATAAATAAAAAGAACGATAAAAGTAAATTAATATAATTAATTGAACAAACGATTACATATCTTTTCGAATTCATACAAAAAGTAGAGAACGGAAACAAGGAGTTCTCTCTACCTACCCCGCTAAAAGGGAAATACGTTAAATTTATTTTTTCTTGTTTTGAAGATAATTAATAGATTTATTAAAGTTACAAAAATATTGAGGCATAAGGGTGTGAGAGTAAGCGCGAGGGTTGTAGGTACGATTACTGTACTGAAATATTTAATATTTGCATTTCCTTGCTCTGGTAACGGGACAAGCGAGGCGTTATAAAATATTTCTATATGTAAAATTAAATAATTTATAATTCAATCAATCTAATTTAGACAAAGGAAAATGTTTACTCCTCCGAGTAGGCATCGAACTGACATCTATCGCGTATACAGTCAGCCACTAAGTCGTCTAATTACACCACTGTGGCCTCTAATTCTCTATTCTACGTTTCTCTATTCTATTCTAATAGCAAAATATACGATATTAATCCTATTAAAATAGTTCCAAACAACACAAAAATTACTCAACAAAAATATTTTCTTATAATAGTACAGTAATAGCAACAATAACAACACAAAACTAAATATTAAACAATATTACAACACTGAATTGCACGATTCATTTATAATGCAACCTGCACTTCTCACTGTCGAAACTGATGGTATAGCCTCGAAATCTTGGAAAATACATTAAATTAAGTAAACTGTTATAACAATTTAAATTCTACTCTATTTTTAGTGTGATAAAGCATATTTTTGTATCCATTTTAAATGCGATCTGCTTTTTTTAATTAATTTAATATCAAAATAGCCTTATTTCTTAAGCAATAAAGCCTATTTTGTTGTTATAAATGATTCATGTTCTTCGCCATTATAATATACGCTTTATTTTATGTTAATAAGGTTGATTTTTAATTGAGAATTCAAAATGTATGTAATAACAGAAGCGCACGCGCAAGAAGCAAGTTCAGTGCTAAACGAACGCGCGCCGAAACGTGTCGGCCATTTTTTATTTTACGTTCTTTCTTTAAAATTCGCGCCAAATAAAAATTGTGCTGTGAAAAAAATTGGTTTTCGTTTATGGATTTGTGTATGTGATTTAAAAGAAAAAAAGGTAAGTTTTTTTTTAAATAAATTTAGGTTAAATTTAAATTGATCTAGATGAAGTTAATATTTTTTAAATTTACATTTACTAGCGTGTTGAGGTCGGGAAGACCTTCGCGAATCTGTGTAAGTATATAAAGCTGGCCAATTTAAACCTGACAGTAGGTAAATAATACTAGCAATTATATTTAAGTAAATTATTTACACTGATCACCTGCTGTGATAATAGTAAATAGTTGAAAAAAAAAATTACAAACATCAGTCATTTATGAGAATATGTTTTGCATTAATCAAATTATTGGTCTTGCAAATTTTTCACTGTCACAAAAAATATTACTGTTACGGGCTGGAAGTGTCTCTCGTCGCCTCTACAAAACTCTATGATTCGTAAAACGGGAATAAATAATTATTAAATGAAAGAGAGATGATGAAACAAAGAAATTTAAATAGTGACAATCATTTCCCCATTTTCTACCTTTTTATGAAGTCTAACACCGCAGTTTGCTAAATAGAACAAGGAAATATTTCCGCCCAATCCGCAAAACTCGCGACACTCGACCAGAGCTATAATTCATATCATCTATATTTCAACACTAATACTATAAAAATTGTTATGGTTAAATGCACTAATCTCAGGAACTAATTGTTTGACATGAAATAGGTAATTTTTTTTAATGGATAGTCCATCGGCTATCGAGAAATACTTTAGATCAGTGTTTCCCAACGTTTTTTAGGACATGCCCCACCTTAATATTTCTAAAATTTTTATGCCCCCATACATAACTTTTTACCTTTAAAAATTGTTTTGTGTTCTTAAGAAATATAAATGATAAGTTTTAGGAAGAAATCACTATGAATTTTTCATCAAAATATCGTAAGTAAAATTTCAAAACATAGGTATATTAAAAATAATCTAAAATTCAAAATAATTATAATATTGATTGTATTTTATATTCATTTAGTATATTCATTTTATTTTATATGTATTTCGTCCGAAGTTTACTTGAGGACTTTAACTACCCAGTTGATATTTTGGTAACGTCAAACGAAAGTATATATTATATATATTATTATAAATTATATATATTTTTAAGAATTTGCCTTTCTTGTTAAATTTTTCACCGATATTTAGCATTGCATTTAAATAACCTAAAGCCAAAGGGTTAAAGTCGTGTCGAGTCCATTTTTTAAATGCCCTCCTTAATTATCAAATTGCCCCCCACGTTGGGAAACACTGCTTTAGACTATGACAATGAAAAATATCGCATAAACGAGAGCGCTTGAGTGGTTACGAGATCTTTATGTACAAATTTTATTTATGACCATTTTAAAACAAAGCCGAATGTAGCCGTAAATAGCACTTCACGCTGTATCAGCAGGGTAGCCAGAGAATTAAGACACTCCGTTCCCCACTTTCCGCTGAACTTTTCGAGACATTCCGTGTTGAGTGCTGGAACTCAACGCGTGGCTTTTGCGTTGATGCCAGAACGAAGAAATGAAAATATTAATAAATAATAATTCATTTCCTTGAGTGGGGATTGAACCTACAACCGTCGCGCTACACACACAGCCTTGTCAAGTCGGCCTCAGTATATTATTTTATAAATAATTTAAAATGTTACTGACATTTTTCAACTAAACAGCTTGAATGCAAATTTAATAATAATATAATATCTAAAGGTATTTATATCGTTTTTGTGTTAAGATAACCTGTTTTTAAAATTACATGCATTAATACAACCTTGGCGTACAACGTACATAATATGTAAGTACCCAAATATTGCATAGTTTTTGTGGTTTAACCGATTCTTACTTCATACTTCTTATAGCGAAGTGGGGAAGAATCTGACTATATGGAATGGATACAGATTCGAATTTAACTCAAGTAATTAATAACATGTGGGGACGGTAGTGATGTATTATGTCTGCCATCACCAAATATAACGAATTGAAATACATTTTAATACAGAGTATATAACTATTAGGTATTATAAATTGGGAGTCAGATATGAATTTAAAATTTTTATATAATTTCAGAAAATCTATAAATATTTTATATTTTAAATAAAAAATAGCGCAAATGCAAACATTCTAGATGTTTTTAATATGATTAAAATTACAGTGATCATTAATTTAAAGTAATAAGTATAAAAAGAAATCAAAATTGTTGTTTTATTTATTTTCTACCAACAATCTACCAATAATCTACAAACTTAGACATAAAATTTAGGCCGTATTGGCGCAGTGAGAGACCCCATGACTGCAAACACGATGATTGTGGGTTTGATCTAATCTGAAAAAATTTTTTTATTGCATATTTTCTAGTAAGAAGCTCAGCGTTAAGTTCCACCTCTCAATTCGGAGTCTAAACTGAGATAAAAGTATTTTACTACTTTGTATTATATCTCATTCAAAACTTTATGTTTAAAGACTAGCTAATCACTCTGGAATTCTTAAGAAAATAATAATTAATAAATCATTTACCTAAATTGAATCGTTAAGTATTTTATACAGTAATAATAGATTTATTTATAAGTAAAGTCGTTAATCTCCATTATATAGGAAATATCATAACACGTGTATTTTATCGGTAAAGTATTAAAATAATATTTTATACATAAGTTTTTTAGTATCTGTATTCATCGCGGACCTGAGAAAAGATTACGAATTCTACCAATACCCTGCACCCAATTGATTTTTTCCTGATTTATTGCACCAGAACCCATCGTGGCGGTGACGCTGTAAAGATCATTCCAAATCAACCGCAGTGTAGCTCTTTAGACTCAACAGACAATGTCTTGAATTTGGTTGGAAAGCAGAGATCGGAGTATTGACGCTTTGCTTATAGAATAAGAATTAAGTCACTCCGTTCTTTTATTTTCAACGTAGTTAAAAACTCTTTTCTCTATTGTCATCAACTTCTTCATAATGGCCTCGGGGAGTCAAGCTTTTAAGTGATCTTCCTCCAGCATCACCGGTGATACAGTGTTCTCGAAGATCAACCGAGGTCTTCCTCTACTTCACTTACCACTCACTCTACGTCACTTTGGCGTCAATTGTTTTTTATTCTAGGAACCAAAACGTATATAAATATGTTAATGATTTTATGCAAAATAATGTGCTAATTTATGTTTTTCACATGCATGTCATAAGACTTCAAATCCAAATACCAGTGCATGTTATATACTAAGTGTCTCCTATTACTTGTATAATATATTCGTTCGCAAAGTTCTTAAGAACCATTTTTAGTTGGACCAAAAACTAGTTAATTATTACAAAAACATTAATATAGATTTATATTGAAAATATTATAAATTTTTCTCATAATATCTTATTATGGTAAAACAAATATTTCCGTTTCTCAAGTAATATTAAGTTTACTTTAGCTTCATGTTGTATAAGTATTTAGCGGGATATGCAAAGGGAACCTAGTGGGAGGCAATTCGTTCCGCAATTCAACATACAATGTCTCCACTCTCTCCGTTTTCATTAAGATACTTTGTAGTATGACACTAGGTCCCCAGGATCCCTCTGCCTACTGCCCAGCATCCTTATATTTCAAAAGTGCAGAATGAAAAACTAAACGTTTTACCTCTAAGTTATTTCTACTTAATCATTATAAATTAAGTAATTATAATAATTCCCGGAGTCGAAATCAAACCCACGACCATCACGTATACAGTCGAACACTCAAGAAATGCGCTACGTCAACCAAGTATGTTTTTTTTACATCTTATAAGCATAATATATCTTTATTTTCTTTTTATTATTCTTTTATATCTCTGCACTACGGAAATTTTTAAAGAGCAAAAATCTCTTACGAACATGGGAAATACCTACCTGTCGCTCTTTATAATATTCCATTACGATTTACGTCACACATACGCGCTTAAGTCGTTTTTTTTGACGGCCCGCCAAAATTAACCTTAACCTGTTTTATAATATTTATGTTTGCAATATGAATTTTATAGCCTCCAATGGTATATAAAAAAAATATAAAATCAAATCTTAAAATCAATACAAAAATAATTTAAATAAATCAGCTTCGACTGTACAGCAAGGTAGGCAGAGGGAACCTAGTGTTAAGACACTCAGTTTACCACTTTCCGTCGATTTCTAGAGTCATTGCGAGTTAAATGGTAGAACTCAATGACACTCTTTTTCTCGACATCAGAGCGAAGAACTATAAATTTAAATAAATTTATTTAATGTCCTCGAGTAGTCGACAAATTCACGCAATGATGAAGTGGGCAACGGAGTGTATTAACACGTTCCTTTCAGGTTCTTGTTCAGGTTCCCCTTCTTTTATATAAAGTATGAAACCTATTGTTAAACAATAAAAAATTAAATATATATTAGGCTCAGTTATTACATTTACGATGTTAACATAGTTATATTTATATAATTGATATAAGGATAAATATAACAAGCATAAACGTTTGTTTGTTTACGTTATAATTGTCACAGTTTGTAGGTTCAAGAATCGTATGACCAGTGAGTAATACACGTTACCTTCATGCACAGATGAAGTAATATTATACTACTACAGTAGTAACGCACTCCCACAATTAATTTGGTCCAACCCGAGTAATTGAGAAATTAGAAACACTTGTTCAGGTAGCCTTTTAAGAGATCCCTAAAACTATTTTCTTTTGGTTAAATATTGGAAAATATACCCAATCCACCCATCCCAATCCATCCCATATATTTCCAGAGAATATCAATGAATTGTGTATGGCATATGACACATTCTAGGGGTCCGAGGTAACTCTGACATCAAATAGGTACAGTGGGTTATACCGTAATGGTAAAACGTACCTTCGTCGATAAATGGACTACAAATCACTATAAAAATATTTTATCAATTGGGTACAGTAGTTCCTAAGATTAGAGCGTTCAAAAACACTCTTTAGTTATTTAATATTAGTATGGAAATATATACAATTTTAGAAAATCAAAATTGTAGGCAATGAAATATTGTTTAGAATTAATAATTATTTTTTAATATATTAATGTCTTCGCTCTGGTGTCGAGGCCAAGCGCGGCGCTGAGTTTCGATAAAAACGCAATACCTCAAAAGATTTGGCGGAAAGTGGGGAACGGAGTCTCTTAAAACTAAATTATTCACTCTGCCTACCCTGCGGGATAGAGCGTGAAGCGAATTTATTATTTAATTATAGGCAATATTTTATCAAATAATTCCAACAGTCACAACATTCTATAATCAAAAGTAGGTTGAATCGGATCATAATTTAAAACTTTAGTTGTGAAGTAATAAATAACACGGCAAAGTTGAAGAGTCCAAATTAATTTGTTGTTGTTATAAATGTACAAGTAATTTACGTTTACGTTCTTGCTCTGAATAACACTAATTATAATGCTAGAACTAGACGCCGTCGTGGCGCAGTGGAGAAACGTTGGGTGCACCCGACTGTTGTAAGTTCAATTCAAAATATTTATATATTTTCTTATATTTTTTTTATTTTTTTATTGAGTGATTTTACACCACAGACTTTTGTTGTCCGTGCCTATTATTGGTACTTAATTCGTTATTAAAATTGTTGTTGTTTTTCTTTTTGCAGTGTAAAGGGGTCGTTAATTATATTTTGATTGATTAAAGAAAAGTAAATGCTTAGAAAATATAAGTGCAAATAATAGTGTGACAGAAATAAATGTAAATATTAAATGATTTTTTTTATTCCCCCAAGTGAGAATCGAACTAAAATGGGTAAAAATCAACTCAAAAAATAAAAATTTTATTATTGAAATAATCAACACGCAATGCCCTCCAATTCAGCAAGAAGTGGGTAACGGAGTGTATTAACTCTAGGTTCCCTCTGCCTACGCTACTGAATGCGGGATACAGCTGATTTATTATTGAAATAATTATTTATTGTATATGGTGATAAAGTATCGAAGTAAAACATCTGGGTCTGAGAGGCGAATGGAAAAACTCTGACATTCTAACTTCCGGCTTGCACAAGTATGAAGTGGTCCTTGGTACATTCCATTGGAAATATTATTATTATTTATTTATTTATTTTCTTTTATTCTATTATATTTATTTTATGAATCATATTTTATTTTTGTAGAAGGGATAACTTCACTATCTATTATCTATCTATTTTGTCACTAGGTTCTCTAGAACCTAGTGACAAAACACTAGGTTCTCTAGACACTAGACACTAGGTTCTCTAGAACCTAGTGACAAAACACACCGTTCTTATCCTATTACTTTAATTGGAGATATTGCATGTAGAGTGGTAGAATTCAACGCCATAGCGGGAAAATAAAAAAAAAATAAAATTTTCCTCGAATTGACTATAAGCGCGACTGTTGTAGGTTCAATCCCCATTTTCCGCCAAATTCAGTAGGTAATTTGTTTTGAGTGGCGGAACTCAACGCTACGCAAAATATACATTTAAATACATTTTTCATTTCCTCGAGTGGGCGTCGTCATATACGTATAAGTGTATCATATATAAGTATTATTACTTTTAAATGTTCCCAAACAATTTCAGCCCACGCCTGCCAAATGCCATCAATCTTTGAACCCTACTAATTTCAAGGTGCTTTCACCTGAAACGTTTAAAAGATAAATTATTAAAACCGCGTCTTTAAAAGCGATATATTTTGTGTAATGCTAAGCCTTGTTTTATTAGATTTAGCTATGTTATTTTGTTTTTAAAGAATCAGCTTCACGCTGTCGCTATCCCGCACACAGCAAGATAGGCAGAGGGAGCCTAGTGTTGTGTGTAGTCACGCCTTGTCTTGTCTTGTTGTCTTGTTGTCAGAGGCATTGCGTGTTGAGTGGCGGAACTCAACGCAGCGCTTTGCCTCGACACCGGAGCGAAGAAATTAAACCACAGCTTAAAATCTCCAAGTGATCTCGAGATAAATGGTCTTGACAGACGGAAAGACGGATAACAAAGTGATCCTATAAAGAGTTAGAACCTTAGAAAAAAAGTAAACAAAAAAACTGTGAGCGAAGCATATAAGCGAAGCGAAGCACGAAATTAAATAAAACGGTTCAAATATATTCAAAATATATACTTCGTTTTTTAGATAACATTTAAATGATATAACAATGTACAATGAATCCTTAGTATCCTTGACTAGACGAGGAAAAACTCTTGTAATTACAAACATTACCTCGAGCGGAAATCGAAATCACGACCTTTGGCATGCAAGGTAACAAACACCATTAAGAAAATTCTATACTTTTTTCTAAACTAGCGTAGTAGTAGAAAATCATCATTTTTATCTTATATTTTCAAAATATGTAAATATACTTTTAGCATAAGTATAGCAGTGTAGACAGGGAGAACCAAGTGTTAAGATACTTTATTCTCTATTTTAGTTATTTTTTTATGTTTAAAAAATATCTAAAACGGAGATGCATGTTGTCTGGCGGGACCCGACGCCGCATTTTGCATTTTTGAACTTTGATGTTTTTAAGAGTTATTTATATATTCGGGATATATTTTGGAATTTTTGGCTATTGGATTTTTTGGTTATTTATGACTTCTACAGTTCTATTATAAATCCATAGATATGAATTTAAAAATAAGCTATTAGGAAATGTACTAATTGAAAATTAAAGCATTTTCCTTTGGAATCGAACGTTAACTTATTATTGAACTGGCGTTAATGTGATTTCGTTTAATAGCATTAACGGTTACAAAAGTAATGACTGACTCATGATTACCAGACAGTATTAAGCAATATAATTATGAAACTAGTTTATTGGTATTTTTTAAAATAATTCCATGTATTTCATTATCCTTAACGCCATTGATATATAGAATGTATACAGGTGGTAGCGGGTTCAATTGTAGGTTCGATAAAGTTTCTGTTAGATTTAAAAAGAGCAAGTAGGTAGTTGCAGTGAACAAAGACAGGCTTATTATAATACCTATTCTTAAAGTAGTATTTCTAACAACAACAAATAATATCTTTAAATTAAAACTAAAAAGTAAATAATAGGGACGCTACGCTCTACGACAAGATAGCCTCATATATTTCTTATATTTATAATATTTCAACTTTCTCTAGCCTTCACATTTAAAATACAGTATAAATATTCCAATATGATCGATAATTATGTAATAAGAAACAATAAAGTTCATTGTCATTTTAATAAGCTTAAATTATATTTTTCAACCTATAATTTCGAAGTTTTATATACAAAAACTAGAGACCTTCGTTTAAGCGATTATTATACAAGTTGCCTTGCGGTTTTCGGCTCTTGTTTTTGTTAACTTTATAGGAATACATTTTTTCATCTTCTTTATTATGTAGTAAAATAAAGTGGCTTCCTATATATTTATGCTTAAATATTTTAGACTACGCAACGTATTTTAGGCGGTTCAAAGCGCGGTGTGGAGTTACGCAAGTCAACACGTAGTGACTCCACAATTGTGCGATGCGTGGGGAACGGAGTGTCTTAACAATAAGCTTTTACCAAAATAATAATTAAAAAAAACAAATTAAAGGTAAATTCATAACCATAATCGCCACGCGGGATTTGATCGCCGTACGAGAAAATGAAATATATATTTAATTTTATATTTACATTTCTTCGCTTTGGTGTCGACGCAAAGCGGGGCGTTGAGTTCCACCACTCAACAGTGTCTTAACATTAAGTTCCCTCTGTGTGCGGGATAAAGCGTGAAGCTGATTTAAATAAAATATAGCTTTTTGTGAAGCTTAAAAACTGACCTTAAATAATGATTGCCATATGGCAGCTAATTAATATAATTATGTTATTTCATATAACCATCTATCTGATTTTAATCGCATGTTTTTTATTCAATTTTTAAAGGTTAAGGACGAGGATACGCGTAGAGCTCTTATTTATGTTGTTTGATCCAATGCCGGTACGTATCAACCACCACATATCTCTCATCTCATCTGTAAGGTTCAAACCTACTTTGAGGGACAAAGGGAATCTGGGAACCTAGTGTTCGTTTCCGTGTCCCACATTCCGGCGAATTCTGGAGACATTACGTGGTTGACTCGTCACCAGAGCGAAGAAATTAAAATATTAAATATTTTATGTCCTCGAGTGGGGATCGAACAGAAAACCAGTCACTTTTTTATGTAGGTCCATATGCTTGCAGTACTAGAATCAGTTAAGTTATTTATTTATTTCTTTTTATACTCGTAAATACTAAAATATTTTTATATAAATATTATATTTTATTATAAAGCGATACTATATATACTTTGGACTCTACATGAAACCGTAATAAAATATTCCCTTTTTGTTTGTGAAAAACTTTCTCATTTTCTGTCCAATTACAGAGAAAATGTGTTTTGAATGGCGGAACCCAACGCCGATTAGCAGCTTTAGCTTCAAAATAGATAAATAAACATAATATGTCTCAGCTCTTTTGCAACATCCTATGTTTTATTTACAACGGTCGTTGCAAAATACTCATATAATATTTCAAATATTAGTACGTAGAGTTGCTCAGGATATAATGTAACCATGGTGTGTTATTTGCTAATGACCTTACTTGCCCCATTTGTGTTTGCATAGAAAAAACACCAATTATTTTTGATTAAATTGGAAATATTTACAAAATCTTTGTAACAAAATATTTGATACTTTCATTTTCTCGTTCTGGTAACGAGACAAAGCGCGGTGTTGAGTTCCCCCACTCAACACGCAATCAATCCAGAATTCAGCGGGATGTGGGGAATGGAAGTGACTCAATGGGAACGGAGTCTAACACTAGGTTCCCCGGTTCCCTCTGCCTACTCTGTTACGTGCGGAATACAGCGTGAAGCTTAAAAATAAAGCAATTTGACAAAATTATACATATAAAGTTTTAGTTCTGTTCTTTTTGTTATGAACGTTATAAATTGTCGGGAAGGCAATTATATTTTAATTTTATGATTATCAACTGCTTCCTTCCCTATTTTACCCACATTTGAAGAAATCGCTTATAGTGGGATACATTATAAATTTATATACATATATTAAGATACATACATATAAGAAAAACCTCACTAGCAAACTATGCCTCATGCCCTTGGTAGAGTAAATACAAATACATAAATAATGGAAAATCTGGTATTTCCTAGAAACGTAAGTTACATGTTAAGGGCGTTCAGTTTTTAGCTTCCTCCGTCTTAATGAATCATGTTTACCACTTAGCAGTGTTGGGTAAACTTTGAAATGTATACAAATTAAGTAAATAACTTTCTTGGCCTTGTGGGCGAGAAATGAAAGCCTTAATAGCAGGGGCGGCGAAGAGGGGACTTTCTGGAGTCATTCGAGCGCATGAGATTAAGATACTGGGGATTCCTTGTACTCAGTTACGTACTTCCACCAAATATGAGCTTCATATGTATAGCCGCGCGTCTCGGATAAAGGATCAGATTAGTAAAAAAAATTGATCATCGGACATTCTCGAGCGCGTCAGATTAAGGTAGGGTAAGTTAGTCACATGCTAAATCGTGTGTATTCCACTAATCTGACAATTTGAGAGTGACGCAAAGGAGGAGGAGGGCTCCAAAGTTGTAAAAAAAAACTTTATCTGGACATTCTCGAGCGCGGCTAATTTTTATTTTATTTTGAAAGGAATCATTAAAGGATTACGAAAAATATATAATCTGACAAATTCCACAAGCCGAACTAATAGAAATTGATCGATAAAGTTTAATGTACCTTAGAATTGCATATATTCCTCTCTCCGTATTTCTATTCCTATCTCACTCTTTCTTTATTTATTGGTTCCTCATTCATCAATGAACATGATAATTTAAATGCTTGAAAAAATATTTTTTTTTTGTAGTTTTTTTTTATAAATACAAGTATTCTATTTCAAACATACATTCTTTTAGTTACATTCTAGTTCTTAAGCTTTTCAATTGATAACGTTCAATGAATAAAAAAATTGAAGCCAGTCGTGGCGCAGTGGCACAGAGTGTGACTGTAAAACCGACTTTTACTTTTACGATTATGGGTAACAATCTCCATTACAGAAGATGAAATATTTATTCACATTTATATTTCCATTCCTTCGCTCTGGTGTGGAGGCAAAACAGCGACGTTGAGTGCTGCTACTCAACACTCAATGCCTTCAAAATTTGGCAGAAAGTGGAGAACAGAGTGTCTTAACGTTAGGTTCTTTCTGCCTACCCTGCTATGTGCGGGAAACAATGTAAAGCTGACTTGTTTATTGTATTGGTTTAAAAAAATATTAATAATTGTCAGATTAGGCAAGTCCCTTCAGATAATCGTCTGATTTTGAGATATCACGTCTAGGGCATGAAGATGAACCATATATATCTTAATCTGACGCGCTCGAGTATTTCAAAATGACGATTTTTTTTGCATTTTCAAACAACGATTACGGGCTTGCGTCACATCCAAATCGTCAGATTATGACATAAGAGCTTTTTTCCCTTAACACCTTAGAAAATCTGACGCGCTCGACAATATTTTTTTTGTCATTTTTAACTCTTACGTACGACCACCTCCACCATGGAAACTGTGAACTTAACATATTTTCATGTTTAAGAAGACGTAGGCAATTGATGATATCAATATGTGACGCGCTCGAGTATGTCCATGGAACTGTTTTTATTTACATTTTTGATCTATAGCCCCTCTTTTTGATGAATCTATAAGCCCCTAAACCCACCGGTGAAACCAAATTTTTATATGACATTTTTTTCTTGTTATCATCTAAGCTTCGCAACCCAATAGGCAACGCAACTCAATGACGCTTGAGTAACTCCCGAGTTTGCTGCTTCGCCTCCCTAATCATGAAGTAATGTGGTTACTGCAGCTTAAATTATTTTGAGTAAACGTGATGATAATATCTTCAAATACACTATTCCTTCTTTTTTTTAAAGTTTCTTGCTCTACCCTGTATATGGTTGGGTAGACAGAGGAAGTGCCGAGTAAAAATACTCTGTTCTCCACTTTCCATTCAACTTTAAAGATATTGCAAACCGAGTGGTGGAGCTCAACGCCGAAATTATTAAATTATATTTAAATATGGTAAAAACATATTTTTTTCTTTATGAGTCTTTTTTTTTTTTTTTCATTTTTCAATTAACACCTAGACAACTTTGTTGACCTTGTGGCAGAGATGGAATAGATGCAAATTATGTATTTTTAATTTCATATTACATATATTTTTATTAGAATTAGATTTGATAGAATTTCATTGATGTCTGCAACCCTGATATATGTTATAAATATAAAATAATTTACTTTTAAAATAAGGTAATACTCAAATGTGCAAGATTAAAAAAATTTAGAATTAAGTAGAATGGACAAGTGTCGATCGGTAGGTTTAAAATTCAAGCTTAAGTTTAAATTTGAAAAGAACTTAAAATTACATGCAATCAAAATCAGGTGTGCTTGTGCCAGTAAGCCACAACGTCCTCGTTTTTCTAGTTACCATGTTTATTTCGAAGAATTTTATATTAACTAGCCATGACATATATAAAATAACAAGAAATAATGTTTATTCTTGAATATTTTCTTTAAGTTGTGTGTGTATGAAGAAAACTAATATTAGCTTTTATATTCGGGTAAAACCAGTGTTGTTTACTATTTGAACTAATATTATAAAGCTGATGTATTCTCAGGAACTATGAGATTTTGTTATAAATAGTTTTTGTTTTGGATAGTCCGTTTATTGAGGAAAGTTGTAGGCGATATAACATCAATTTAATAATTTCGCTTTTAGCTGCGGTAAGAATTACAGGCACTTAGAATGTGTTTTGTGTCATACACATCCCTTCCTATTCCTTCCTATTTAAACAAGCAGGCGATACCGCAGGTACAAGTTAGTGTTATATTGGTACTTGCGGGTTCGATTCCTACTCGAGGAAATGAAATATTTAATATTTTTAGTTCTTCGCTCTGGTAACCAAGCGAAGAGCGGCGTTTTTGCAAGTTCTACCACGCAACACGCAAAGCCTCCAGAAATCGGCGGAAAATGGGGAACGGAGTTTCTTAACACTAGGTTCCCTCTACCTATCCTGGTATGTTCGGATACAGCGTGAAGGTGACTAAAAATATATATATATATACGTATTAATATATTACATACACACGTTTGTTGTTTGAGCTTTATACAAGACAAATATTTGTATGATCAAAGTGCAAAAAGTACTCATATCGAGTCTTTTTATTTAGGTAGTTTATACGCAATGTTTCTTAATATATATGTACTGTATAAAAATAAAGTTAATAAAAGAATAAAAATAAATATTATTTACATAGCCAGTAGTGGCGCAGTAAACGCAGACGCACTGGTTGTGGATTCGATCCCCACCCGAGGAAATTAAATATTTATTTAAATTTATATTTCCATTTCTTCGCTCTGGTGTAGAGCCGAGCTCGGCGTTGACTTCCGCCAGTGCCTCCACACAATGCCTCCAGAATTACGCGGAAAGTATGAAACGGAGTGTCTTAACACTAGGTTCCTTCTGCCTACCTGGCTGTGTGTGAAATATAGCGTCAAGCTCATATCTTTATGATAACATAGCTGTTATAGGTCTAAAAATAACAATTAGGCAAAATGGGACGTGATATACATATCTGACATATAATAAAAATACTTAGAATTTAATAAGGCTTAGTTAGCACTTACGAGATGAATAATTTTGTTCACAGGTCTACATTATTTCCGCATTCATCGCAATATTTATTATTCAAGAATAAATACATACTGTACGTTATTTATCACGTTTTATGTAACATATGGTTATAATTATGAATTTTTAGTATTTTGTTCGTTTCTTTTCCTTTTTTATTTCACGCCGTATCTCTGCGTATAGCAGAGAAAACTTAGTGCTAAGACACTCCGTCCTGAATTTTTGGCTATTTATTGAGACTTTGCATGCGGGACTCATAATTTTGTATCGTTACCAGAGCGAGAAAATAGTATTTTACAATAATTAATTTCTCTTTATGGGAATTGGACCCAATACCGTCGTGTTTGCAGTCAGACGAAGTAGCACTGCGCCACAAGGAGCATTTATATAACCTACAATAATTAATGGAGTGTTCAAAATTAACTGAACTTGAACTTTGTTTTATGTAAATTTATACTTAGAAAAACATACTTATATTTTTTAACTAGGAAACGTAATGTTACATAAGTTTAGAGGGTCATTGGGTATCTTTCTAGATAATTACAATATTGTATTAAATTTCTTGTGTTAGCTAGCGTCTTATCGATGATTTTTACTTGGGGGAAATAATTACTTTTATTCGCACAACTTAAAATTAAAGTATTCTTTAAACAAAATAGTACAAACAAGTAGAAAAGGAATAGAAATTGAAACCTGTCTCTATTTTCCAGCAAAATATTAGACTAAACTTTAAAAACCCAGCCAATTGGAACCTATACCCCTCGATATACGAACCAAATTACACAAATCCATTACACCATACGTTCAAAACCCCAATACATAACCAAATTTGACACCAATAAACAATTGCATCTTACATGTTCATATATATACTGTATACAAATATTAAATTTAATATTAAGCGAAAAAAATAACCAGTATACTTTCATTAATAAGGAATTTGGCAATAATGGCTTAAGACACGCCGGCCTTGACATGGTTCGTTGTAGACGGAGTTGTATGCAAAAGATGTGCCGAAATGTTGCCACTAGATGCTAATTGATCAATTAAATGTCTTAAATTTGGATTAATCAAGGATATCTGGTTCTTTTTAAGTAGTTACTTACTATTTAATTATATTTATTCATGTGCTAGCCGAGGTCATAGTGGATTAGTCCTATTCAGGTTATATAAAACTCGTATGTAAATTATTCGAAACGTTGTTTTTTGAACTGCTGTCTGTGTTTTAATGTCTAGACAGCGGAATGATGGACTAAATGTCTTTTTTTATGGCATGATAGGTCCTTTCCTTTATTTTCTGCGACATGCGGAAAGTATTCATGAAAACTAAGACACCAAAAATCGCTAAAATTTTTAATCTGTTTTTATTACCTACTAAAATTTATAGCATATCTAATATTCGTACAAAAAATTGTCAATTACGAGTACTTCAATTTGCAATAATCAGAATTTAAAGGTAGCTTTGCGACGGTATTTAGACGTGTTATATAAATTCATGTTTCATACAGCAAAAACACTAAAAATAATCTACATTTTAGATAATTCTTTCTTTTTGGCACTACATGTTGACTCACAGAAATAAACGCCGCATTTCGACTTACCAGAGCGGAGAGACGAAAAGAATTCATTCCCCCGATTGGGAAGCAAACCTATAACCAACGCGTTTACAGTGAAATGCTGTATCTATTAAAAATAATGGTTCTATAACCATAAATTTACAAAATATTAACTAATACGTTTTAGAGCGAGTGAATCGGTTTTGATGGAATTGTGTAAATAAATTATTAGACGTCATGCGTAGTTAAGACACCTGCGTAATACCTCGATTTGCAATTGATATGACGTCATATTATACCCACACTAGCGTAAATCTGTAGTTGTATATTATTGTATTTTTTTTTTATTTTCGTTAGCTTCAAACTGTTTTCTGCATATAGGTTAGGCTATACGGAGGAACCCTGGAAATCTAATGTTAAATCCGTTCCTATTTTGGAGGAATTGCGTGTTGCGGTATTCAACGCCGCACTCTGCATTCGTACAAGGGCGAGATAATCTAAACGAAATTATCGTTATAATAAAAATAATATAATACAAACAGGCATAATTAGCGTATATTACTAGTATAGTATGACAACATATTTGTAATATGATTAAGGGACTATATTGATTGCTATAAATATTCACATCCTGACATTTACTTTTAATCATGAGACTGTTAATTGTGTGTATGAATTAAAATGACTTTCCTTATCTTTAGCCTTCCTGTTTTCTTAGCTTTTCCCTGCGGCTTTGCTAGCGCGATGGTAGTGGGTTCGATTCCCATTCGAGGATATGAATTATTTTCATTTCCTTGTTCTGGTATGGAATACCTTCACATTAGTTTGTATATATTTATACTATGTACCCCTACAGTGAGATACAGAGATCTTGTAACGCTATTTTAACCACGTCTTATCGTCCTTACTTGAAAAGTACACGTGTTCAGATTTCAGATCCTATGATAATACAATATTTCGTTAGCATGAAACGTTGCCTTTGTCAGGATTAATAGGATATTGAGAAAATACTTTTCATCATGATTTAGTTTTTATATAATTTATTTCCGTTTTGTCTTTTTTGCATTTTCCGCATTTAGTGGTGCAGGCTGAGGTACTCTAATAAGGCAATTCATTCTCTAGTTTATTTAACGACGTTCCAAGTTCAGAAAATGAAATTATTTTTATATATATATTGGCTCGAATGGTATCGAACCCACAATCTTCGTGTGAACGGTCAAGTTAGACCCGATACATATTTCATGCAAATATTATTTTATAATCTAAATCAGAAATATTTGCCCTCGACTCGGCCTTAGAAAACTTCTAGTATAAAATGTTCAATATATATATATATATATATATATACTTCATTATGTATGAAGTTTACATATTTCAAGGAATACGTAAACCTTTTTGGTTTTAAGGTTTACGTTAAAACTCTTGAGCCGTTTTTAATACAAAAATGTCAGTACAAGTTCATTTAGAAATCAGAAAGACATTATAATTGTTTTCTTACTTAATATAATAAATAATATTAAGTTTTTGTTTTCTTTATTTATGGAGTTCCAAGCGTGCCAGTTCAGCATGAATAGTTGAATGAAGAACGTGAGTAATACTATTAAAAAACTTATCATTTACTAATTTTTTAAAGTTTTGTTTCTTTCAATTATTTGGTATAGAACTAGTCAATCAATTTAACCTTAAATGTATTGAATTTCAATAATATTAATTTTAATTAAAAGTAGATACCTTAAATAAATATCATTACTAATGATATATCAGCAACCACTACAAGTAGAAACTAAGTACAAATTTTAAATTACCTAATTAGAGTTTAAAACATTAAGCAATTGGTTCCTTCTGCCCATCTACAATAAGGGCCGGCTATTATATACAGATAAAAGTGTTATATAAATGTAGCAGCTGGTTATATAAGCATGATGAGATAGCAGTCTGCTTCTTTTAAACATTCTTAGTTTTATAAATCATAGTTGTATAGCTAAAGTTAATAAAATTTGGGCGACTTTATCTTAAGGTGAGAGTAAGGCAGGAAAGGGGGAGCCTTTTCCTTGCGGGCAGGCGGGCAGTTAACGGAGTGTCTTAACACTAGGTTGTCTCTGCCTATCCTGCTGAGTGCGTGGAGCTAATTTTCATTGCCGGTAACATATGTAAAAACTTTTTTTAGACCGACAAGGAACTGTTTTAACAAATAATAAAAACAACATTTATTACCACACATTGAAATACATAGTTTATACATTATACATACAACCTACGATCTAAACTTTTTCTTCTTCCGCTTACACAGAGTCTTTGAAAGCTGCAACCAGAGACGACAATTAATGTTTAACTAAGATTAGATCGATTATTGTTCCTAGTTTTATTTAATTGTAATCAATCGTTAATTGAGATTCGTAAGAATTTGTTATAGTGATATTATTTATATCCTATTTTAATTGACAATCTTTTAAAACTGTTTGGTTTTTTAACAATTTACTTCATACTAAACTTTAGTTTAATAGTAATGATTAATACTCATAAATTAATGCACCTAGTCATGCTAATTTCATGACAGTTAATGGCTTATTAACATCTATGAGTAATCAGTAAACTTCGGTACTTCACGGTAAATTAATTTAAGGATCACAAAAAAAATATAAAATATTTTTAAATTTATTTAACCTTTTTTTGGTTTTGTTATGATCATATTTATTTCATGTAATTATTTTTTAAATTTCAGAAATATCTTCGAAATGTAGGTACGTACCTATATAAATTTAAAGTAAATATTATAGCTTGTTCCTTTTCTTGTTTCAATCCGAAGTATAATGCCTTCTTTGGTCTGACATGAGCGGGAAAATAAAAATAATAAATAATTCCCACAAGTTCAACTCGTTCCCTAGTTCCGACAAATTTTCAATATTTTGTGTCAACTGGCGGAACTCAACGCCGCGCTGACTAACACTAGGAAAATATTTATATTCTAAATACAAATATAAACTATGATTTATTATACAAACATTGTCTATGTTTATTCATAGCTACTTAAATAAAGCGCAGTAATAAAATGGGAAACGTGAAATGCAATAATATTATTTATGACAATAGAAGTGATCTAAGTAAGCGTAATAACTTCAAGTTGACTACATATTATGTTTCTTTATTATACACGAGTAACTAACTATGAGTTATAATATATTTTTGAAATTAAAAGAAAAACGAAAAAAAAATTGATCACAGCGGAACTTCAACTGGCACCTGTTGGAAGCAGTCTGAACTTTTGACCACTAAGCCATACAGTTTTATCAATTAACCATTTTCCTTACCTCAGTGTGAAATGGCTCTTTTAAAATATTTCATATTTCACTTCCTCGTGCTTGAAAATTAAAATACAAAATATTTAGTTTCTTCAAGTGGGAAATGAGCCCACAACCTATTACGTTAACAGGCGCATGACCAGTCTGCACCATTGGCTTCTTTGTCACGTGGGGAACTCATCACGCTTATGGTGGTTGTAGGTTCAATCCCTAACCGGGGATCTTTATTTCTTTTATTTTCCAGGTATCGTTGCGTTGAGTTCCGCAGGCCAGTCGGTTAAGTTGAAAACGGAAATATTTTGCCTAAGTGGCTTAAAGCGTGAAACTGGAAATGTTATCGTACTTCTTGTTACTTAACTAAATCTACCTATATAAAAATATATTATTTGCGACCTTGGTTCACCTTCAAAACAGTGTCGATGATACTAAAGGAAGGTCACGTACAAAACGTTAGGGCCCATCAACAAGAAAAACAAGTATAAATAAAATAAGTGTATATATATATATTGTGTAGAGGTTAATGACTATAGAAGATGCAGGGACCGTAGCGTTTTGCGTTTCATTCTCCCTGAAAACTTAGCTAGAGATAAACGTGTTAAGCCACTCCGTTCCCATTGAGCCACTCCGTTCCCATTAAGACACTTCCGTTTCCCACTTTCCGTTGAATTCGAGTCGTTGCGTGGTAAATGGCATTCCCGCACTATGACGACAGTCCTACTACGTAATAACAGAACAAACGTTAATTACACATTATTACTTTTGATATGCCATTATAACGAAACTTGTTCTGTCAACAACATAATAAAATTATGAACTCTTTATATTATCAGGATTCACAAATAATCTCTTGATGAGCGAGTAGTTTGCGGTTGTGCCTTTAATGTCTATGTATAGTATGTTTTTAAAATAAAATACATCAGCTTCACGCTGTATCCCGCACACGGTCGAGTAGGCAGAGGGAACCCAGTGTTAAGACACTCTGTTTCCCGCTTTCTGCCGAATTTCCATCTCGCTCTCGTGTCAAGGCGAAGCGCGGCGTTGAGTTTTGTCATTCAACACGCAATGCCTAGTAGTATATTTTTATATAAAAATATATATCAAGTAATATGTTACTTTATTATTCGTCGTCTTTTCATTTCACTTTGCCTACCTAATTGATGGGTAAAGCGTGAAACTAAAATAATATATTAACGTTCTGTCTAATTTAAAAAAAATCTACGAAAATAACTAAGAGTTGTGTATGACACATATGACCTCTAAGTATCTGAGGTATTTTAGACCGCCAGTAGGTACCTACAGTACGAAAGATCGATACAATTAAAAATAGTAAAATCAGCTTCACGCTGTATCCCGCAAACAGCAGGGTACGTAGAGGGAACATAGTGTTTGTTCGAACACAGTCCGTTCCCCACCTTCCGCCCGATTCTGAAGGCATTGCATGTTGAGTGGCGGAACTCATCGCCTCGATACCAGAGCGAAGTAACAGAAATATAAATTTAAGTAAATATTTCGTTTCCTCGAGTGGGGATGAACCCGCAACCATTACGTTACACTGCGCTACTATTAGCGTGATATAATTTAGCTTTCCTTGACAAATTAACTATCCAATACAAAAATAAATATCAATTCGAACTTGTAGTTTCTAAGATTAACGACATCTACCAAGCAAACTCTTCAATTTTATAATTTCAATTTTAAATTTCAACTTTAATTTTAAATTTCAACTTTAATTTTAAATTTCAACTTTATTATAAAACAGATGATAAAACGACATTGATGACTAGCACTGATTGATATAGTAAACTTAGGTTTGTTAGTAAAATAAACATAAAACGTCCTTGTTTGAATATTTACTTAAGTAATGGTATTTTTCCTTAGAACATAAAACATTGTATGCTATATTATATTATGCAGATCTTAGTATATAGCACAATATATTAAATAACATATTATACTTATATTTAACTAGCTTTTCATTTGACGTTTCTTACGCGAAATATTAATATATAGAACAGCTTAGTTTTAGAAGCTGCTTACAGCTGCGCTCTTGTAGCCTTAGCTTTTAGAAGTTTTTAGAACTAAACTAAAACTAAAATATTTATAAAAAATAAATAATTATAATGAACCAGATACATTAAAATAACAAATTTTTATTTATTACAGCAAAATGCCGGCATACGACAATGAAGGTGCCACGATATCCATGGAGGATGTCCGAGATCCTGACCTGACAATCAATTCTATAGAAGAAGAACTGGCTGCTAGAAGAAACCGGATGTTGAAGCCGCAGAAGTCCACGTTAGCTTCAAGAAGACAGCAAGCAGTGTGTGTGAGACGAGCTCATAAGAAATACGGTCCAACAAAGAATCCTAATGTCATATTAGATGGGTTGAACATGACTGTACCTAAAGGCGCCATGTAAGTTGTTACTTCTGGCTTATATAACTATCTATAAATAACACTTTAAACTTTGAAGTGTTATTTATAGATAGACGAGGAATCGATTCCCATTCGGAGGAATAAATTATTTTCAGTTCCTCTCTTTGGTAAAGGTAAATAGTGATGTTAAGTTCCGCCACTCAACACACACATCTCAAATTTGGGCGGGAAGCAGAGACCGGAGTGTTTTAAGATAAGATTCGTTCTGCCTATTCCGCATTATTTTTATTGCATCTTTTTATAAGCATCATAAAGTACGCTATTCAACACGTGTTGTCTCGAATTCAGGCATAAAGTCTACATTATTTTTAATATTAATTACATATTTACCTAAATACAGTAAAAAAATAACAAGTTAAAAGTTTCATCTTTTAACACCCAATGTTTTTAAATTAAATTATTGGAAAGTAAAGAATAGAATCTCTGTACATAATATGGGTTATATTCACAAAGCTATTACCCTAATATAGGTAATAGATTCAATTACTTAATATTAATACGATTAATTGCATACATTAGGATAATTGAAATCATTACATGAGATATTTCAGTCATCTTGGACAAAAGAACTGAAACTCATATTTTTTCCTAATTTTACTTACATAAACAAGCATAATGTATCCATTAATTAAATAACACCTTCACCCGTACACAGTAGGGAAGGCAGAGGGAACCTAATGTTAAGACTCTTACGTTCCGCGGAATTCTGGAAGCATTACGTGTTGAGTGGAGGGGAACTCAACACTGCGCTTTGTCTACCAGAGAAAAGTAAAATAAAAAATATTTATTTTAATGTTCCCGAGTGGGCGAACCAAGAACCGTTAATAGTCTGCCTCGGCTGGCCTAGTACAAAATATATTGGTATCTCTTAAAATATTTTTTTTTTCAGTTATGGTCTTCTGGGAGCATCAGGATGTGGAAAGACTACTCTACTCTCTTGCATAGTTGGTCGTCGTCGTCTCAATTCTGGCGAAATATGGGTCCTCGGTGGAAGACCTGGTGGACCTGGTAGTGGTGTTCCTGGACCCAGAATAGGTTATATGCCTCAGGTAAAGTTTTATTATAATGTTACTTTTATCATTTTAGTAATATTTTACGTTCTAAAATATAATAGAATCCATAAGTTTCAGAGTGAGAAACACTCTTAAAAGATATTTATAATTATTAATGTAATTTTAGTTTTAGTTATTAGCATCATAGTGGCTCAATTGGGAAGTGTCTATTCATTCACCTAAATTTTAATGTCTGTATAAATGATTGGAGAATATTTAAAATATTATCTATTGACTATACCGTACGTAATATTCAGAAGACCAAAAATAAATCTTACATTGGTTAAATTAAAAAAGCAAAAGCCAATTAAAGCATCTTTAAACGTACACAATGATATTCTAAACAAAAATAAGTATAGTCATTTTTAATATTTTCCAAAAAATTATTATATATCTATTTTTGTATATTTACGTAATGTAATTTTTTTTTTATTCACATAAATTTTGGTTCTTAACATAAAGGTCGAGGTTTAAAAATTTAACAATGCTTAGTGTTATAAGAATATGAATGAGTAAATGAAAAATGTGCTCAAATTGACCTCATAAACAATTTTTATTTTTGCAATGATTGTTATTGTTGATATTTAATATAATTGAAAGAATTTTATGAAAACTAAAAGTACATATTACATAATAAGTAGTTCTTGTTTTCATAAAATACTTTCAATTTTCTTTCTTCAAGGCAATCTTCTAATATTCAAGAAGTAATATCAACTAAAATTCCTTTAACTTTATGTGGAGAAGCCAGAAGGAAACTATTGATAGAACTCTCCGTCCTTCACTTTTAGAGCTCTATAATACAGTATATGGTATTATATTTAAGGCTGCACTTTGTCTTCCCAAGCCGAACAACCTAAGATATTATGAATAATAACCATTGTCAATTACACACCAAGACGCTTTATAGATAATAAGAAAAATATATAAAATAGAAAAAAACGTTATAATGTTAATAGTTTGGACTAAATTGGCAACTTGTCCCGATCTCTTCGGGATGGAATCATTAATATGGTTTATCTTTAACAATATATCTTAGTAACACGATCAAATATCCAGATAAGCGGACATGAGGAAAATACATTTCGTAAGGATTTCAGTGGATTTACAGGATCCTTGTCTTCCTTGTGCCTCTGGTAGCCGAACCTAGATATATAAAAATTATACCTCGCTACTATTTGTGGGACAAAATGGGAAACTGAAAAAAGATATTTTTAAATTGTTATTCCACACAGAGAAAAAAAATAGTCGCATGTAAGCCCGCGCAAAATTGATGCTCTAGAGATGTGGTGCTGGAGATGTATGCTGGGTGTATCATGGACCGAGTTTCGCACCAACGTCTCTATTCTCCAAGAAATCGGCACTAAAAAACGTCTGTCGACGTTAGTACACGGTGGCATACTAAAGTTCTTTGGACATGTCCCCCGAAGGGGAAGTGCCTCCAGACCGCCTAGTCGTGCAGGGCAGAGTGGAAGGCGAGGGCCTAGGGCCTAGGGCCTAGAGGGCGAGGAAGATCTCCCATGCGGGGACTCTTACATGAGTGTACCAGGCTCTCAGCCAGTAGAGATAAGTGGTGAACGCTTGTGAGGCGTGTAACATCTACCGCTAATGTGACTTTGTGATGACCGCGACCGTTCTGACAAGAGTGTTACGACGAGGGGAAGGGAAGCCCGCGTATCCTAGAAATCGCCTAAGCGGGTTTAAATTCCAACCCCTTCAAATTTTCATGTTTTCTAAAAAAAAGTTAATATATAAACATTATGAGCTGTTCATCATGTAACAATATTAGATACCATTACATGCCAAAGGAGCTCGTTATAATGAAAAGTAATATTTCTCGTTTGCAACCCATTTCGTTGCCGAAAATATATGAGTACGGTTAATCTTTACTTTTTAGTAGAACACCGAACACATTGGTACCGCTTTGGAAAATTGGTTTATTGAATACCATAGAGTAATTTTTCTTTTAATAATTTCACATTTTCTGGCAGTTTTTGTTTTGTTGCGGGGTTGAGTTACGTAACTTACAATTAAATATCAAGGAATATACATTAAAAATGAAATAATTGTCTGTACGTTTTTAGCTTCCGTGTTTCCCGTATTAGCATTAAATATATGTAGTATAGTAATCTACCACTCCGTTCTTTCCACAACCATTGCGTTTACAGTCATATGTTACTACAGCCCACTACGCCAATACGATCTTTTCTTTTTACTTGCTTCTCTTTTCTTTCAGTAATTTCTCAATTTAGGTACCACTAAATATATGTATGCTTATGTAATTTATTAAAAACATATTAATAATAAAATACTAAACTAAATCTATCAGATATTAATAATATTTATTTCTGTCTTAAGCATATCAGTTAAATGTTTTTGACTTTTATTTTTTGTACCCGTGACCTTATACCGAGCTTCATGTTCATTTTACATAATATCACAAAAAAACTAAATATCATTTTTAAAAAATATCATTTTATTCTCATTATAAATTCATAATTTAATACAGCGTTTTCGTATTATACTGTAATTACTTAAAATCATTGTTTTTTGTGACTTTTTGTATGTTTTTTTGTATAAATCATTACTCATCATTATTTATATGAAGTCGTCGTGGCAAAGCGTTCGTCTGTAAGCGCGGTGGTTGTAGGCTCGATTCAATTTCCCGTACGAGGGAATTAGTTATGTACATTACCTCGCTCTGGTAACATGACATAACGCGGCGTTGAGATCCGCGATAATATAATAGAATAATTGCAATATAATAAATTGGGCGGAAAGTATAAGTATAAGTATATTTGATGAAACCTTTAGATTTTGTAAACAACTAGTGATTAGTCCATCGGTTCTCCATTATTCTGGTATTTATTAAAGATTGTTGATGATAGGTGGTATCTAAAGCAGATATTTAAAATATATTTCTATATAGATTAAAGAAAATGAGAAAGAATAACTTTTAATAATCTATAAACATTGCATTTTTATAAGTAAAATAGTGACACCCAAACAGAATTTTCTAGCTGTGTCAGCACTTTTAACTTTTACTTATATATATTCTTTTATATAACAGAAAGTATACCTAAAAATTGATTTCTTCTACAATCCAACTATCATCTTTCCTTCTAAATAATTCTCAACCAAGTAAATGGTAGAACCCAGTTCACTGATCCATCATAAATATGTCAATGTCACATGCAGGTATACCTACCGATACTGTAATACTTAATAGCATACTGAGGCTTCAAAGCGGGTGACGAGTAATCTAATACATGAAGGCTATGCGGTTAGGTTACTTTACTTTTATACGCAGATTTGTTTATGTTTTTATGATGATTTTAATTAAGTTTTACGCTATATCTAGTGTTGAAACACTCCGTTTTCCACTTTCTGTTTATTTTTCGGTGCTTGCATATTTTATTTTTATGGTGTACTCGACAACACGCTTGTCTTGTCTTATTATCAGATACAGGAAATAATGAAATTCCTGGAGTGCTAATAGAACTCACAGTCGCCTCGATTACAGTCACGTACTGTGCTGCTGCATCATCATCGTCAATCTTTTACTTTTTCTATTCGATACATAAAATGAAGGTAGCTAATTGTTAAGAGTCTCCGATGTTGCTTTTTTTAAATATTAATAAAATTTACATTAATCTTCTTGCAAAGACAACTTTATTAATTAATTTAATTTATTATTAACATTCATATGTTAATAATAAATTAAATCTTAATATTAATGGATATCATTATCCATTGAGAATGTGTTATGTGTAGATGGCACTGTATTATTATTATTTTTATCTTTAAGATAATTTTCTATAAAATATTGGACTAAAGTCAAGATAAATTAACTACAAGTTAGTTGGATTTCAACAAAAAACATAAATTACAGGTCGTATCAGCCATGGCCTAATGATGGCTATTTACTCTAAAAGCTGTATTAAATATATATTATATTTTACTGATTATTATACTGGTTTAGTAGAAGATTTAAGTAATGGGAATGGAGTGTTCTAAGTTCCCAGGTTCCGTCGCCTACCCTGCAATGTGCGGGATACCAGCGTAAATGATTATCAAAATGAGCGCCATTTTATACGAAGAATACCTATTGTTTATAATACATATAAACACCAATACTATTCTAGTCAATATATAAATTACCTCAAACCGGATGTGAACCCACATAGCCGTGAAGTTTTCCATTGATTTGTTGTAAAAACACAAATTAATTATATTTAAAGCTTCGCTAAGTCTTTTGTATTTAACCGGTTCTTGTTTGCATCTTCAAATAGCTTTTTGCCAGAAAGTTTTTATGTATTACCTATGACGTCATTTACAAGTGTAGTTATTTTTTGGTATTCAGTTATTGGAATTTACATTTCAAAAAGGTTAATGGAAAGCAATTAGATTTTAGATTCCTATTTGTTACTTTAATATTTCTCTTCTCAACTTCTTGCATTATCTTACCAGGGCTGAGAGATGAAAATAATTAAAATATTACTCCGTGTTGGAATTGAACACCTAACCATCGCATTTACAGTAAAACGCTGTTCCACTGCTGTAGTGTTAAGATTATTAAAAAAGAGAGATTACTAAATAATAATATTTTAAACTCGCATTTAAAATTTTATTATAACAAAAAATAAATTTATTATAATAAAAACTGGATTTGAATCTGCCCTCAGCGTTCTAGTCAATTAAGCTATAAGTACTTTCTAATCAAGTCTCATAGTCAAAAATAGAGTACCTAATAAACAATTAATATTACAGACCTTAAGTAATTGTTAGAAATTACTGGTTTTAATTGAAAAAAATATTTTTGCGTTGGATAGTTCATTTGTTAAAAAATAAAAAAATAGCTTCACGCTGTATCCCGCACACAGCAGGGTAGGCAGAGGAAAGCTAGTGTTAAGACACTTCCTTCCCCGCTTTCTGCCGAATTCTGCTGGTATTGCGTGTTATCTCAGGCACATACGAGTACATGGGTGTGCTTGAGCTTTGAATAGATTGTTAGCGTTAAGAATTTTTTTTAAATATTTTAGGGTACTTGTTTTTAGTAAAATTGGGCTGGGCACAGACAACCCGGCCCCCAATATTCCTGCGCCCATGGGTATTTAGAATTTCTTATGTGTCACGCAACTGCGGCGAATTCGCACGTAATAACTATTCCCATATAAAATGGTAAACGAAAATGATAATGCAGAAAACCACCGTTTCGAGAAAAGAGGTAAATTATGTTAATGTATCACCCGTTTACGTTATTTTCATATTAAATAGATTATGAGTAAACATTGGATTTTTCTAGTTCATCTTTCATTGTCTGTCAGTGTCATCGGAAAAAAATGGTTGTAATACGTGAAAACGTGAACGCTATCCCAATTAGGCGCAGTGGGATAGCGTTCACGTGATGATTGTTGGTTCAATTCTCATTTAGTGCAAGTATTCCTTTAGAGTTTCCCTACTAGCATTTTTCCTTTGCTTGTATTGTACGTTTTCATTTTTTGGCAAATTTCATAATTGTAGCTCTAAGGGAGATACCATACAGGTTTTGTTTAAGGAGCAGCGAATTTAGATTCAAAAACGCTTGTATCTTTTAATTGTATCGACTTAAAACTTGATTTTTTTTTCTCTGCTCTAAGAGAACGTAGACTGAGATTCTATCAGCGGCCCGTTTTTTTCTTATAAAGTGAGATAAGGAACCCTAAAATATATTTACGTTACGACTAAATGTAAAAACAAGTAGGTATTGCATTAAGAAGACTAATACGGCATCAAAGGTGAAAAAGTTAATTATACATTATGTATTGTTGTTTCTTAAGATTTTGTGTTGGTACAGCAAAAACTCAGGGTTATTACTTCATACATTACGTACGTATATGCAGACATACATACAGACTATAGGTATATAATTATCGCCATTATTGCGCAATTGGATAATGTAAGACTGTAAATTATGGTAGTTGGTTCGATTTCCGCTTAAGTTGTCATTTGTGTTTATAACAAGCTATCCCCTGTAATTTTTCCTCCTTAGGCAAATGAAAATAAGGCTAAGAATTGTGTATGACATAGGACATATACTTGACGCAATGCCTCTAGAATTTGGTGGAACAGAAGTGTCTTATGGGGAACATAATGTCTTAATACTAGGTTCCCAGGTTCCTATACCTACCATGATATGTGCAGAATTACAGTTCGACCCAAAAAAAAAAATCTATAATCTACGCAAAATATATAAGGAAAATTCCTATACATTTTATATATCAGTTAATAATAACTGATTCATCTAATTACAGCACAAATATTATGGAAATACGCGGATGAGGATTAATGGTTCAGGTGTTTGTCAAACAACTATTGTTTATTGTTGCCATTGATTTATATAGCGTTAGTGATTTGTATTGGTGTCGTAAAATAAATTATATTATTTTAGTTTATAACAAGCTATTTATTATAAGATTCACGCTGTATCCCGCATATCAAGTATAATAAAGTATAGTATAGCAAATATAATTTTTATTCCACTTTTCTATATATAGGCATGATGTGTGTTTTTTAACACGCTTTTATTAGGTCGAGCTATATTAAACTATGTAAAATAATCTTAGAATCGGAATTTGAACCATTCGTAATAATTGTACCATCGTGAAGTTAACAGTTACTCATAACTTGGGCGGTAATACAATATTATGGTATCGACGAGCTGATGTGATGATGGGCTGGTGATATTTAGGATATTGGAATTCTTCAGAGATTATTAATAAACCGTTCGTAAATAGACTCATATAATTTATAGCTCTAAGCACATTTTATAATACTTATATAATTTGGTGTAGAAATGCATGTTTTTGTAGTTTTTTCAATAATAAAAACTACATAATATATTTTTTAAATAATTAATTTCAAAATTTCTAGACATAACTGTAGTTAACCTGTTGTAGGTAATATTTTGTGTTAGATTTCTTGTTTTTAATTTCATGATCCGCTTAAGAATTGTGTGCTGAATTTCAATATTTCTTTCGTTTTAGGAAATCGCGCTATTCGGAGAGTTTTCTATACGAGAGACAATGATTTACTTCGGTTGGATCGCGGGCATGACGACTAAAGAAGTGGACGAGAAAGTCGACTTTTTAATATCACTGCTACAATTACCCAATCCTACTAGGTAAGTACCTAAGCATTATAAATTTGTATATTCCTGCTTTTAAGGAAAAAACACTAAGGATGAGATTTAAGATTTCTTAGTTTCATGCATCTTCTGTGTTTATCAGGGTCGGAATTTAGTAGTATTTTAAGACATTACGTTCTTTACTTTCGGTCCGAATTCGTGACACTGACTTGATTGGGGGAACTCTTCAGCTATTTTTGTCTTATCATAATGAAAAATAAGGTATTTTTTGTATGCCATATATAGCAGAATGAGGGAGGAAACTTGGGTACCTAGTGTTAAGATTTAATTCACATTCCCCTACAAATACAGACAATTGAATTCAATAGTTAGAGATACTAAGTTTATATTTTTTTGTCACAAGCCGTCGTAATAAACATCCATTTTTATATTGTTCAATGAGTTTAGATATAATTACAAAATAACAGTGTCATAGCAGAGTCAAGGATGTATATAATTGCTATTTAAAAACATGGCATTATTTTATAAAGTGTGTAAGAATAAGAATCTCGCACAGTGGCACATCATCGACTGACTGTACACGCGACGGTTATGGGTTCGATTTCTACTCAGGGGAATTAATTATTTTCTTTTCTTTGCTTTGCTAACAAGCAAAGCGTGGCATCGAGTTCTGTCACTCGTGTCAAAAATTGAAAGGAGAATAGAGTCTTTTTACAATAAGAAAAAATAGGCATATCTCCGCCATTTCTACAAATTATAAAATATATGTATCGAATTCGAGAGATAAACCTAAAGCAGAGTATCTTGACACTAGGTTTTCTCTACCCTGCTATATGCGGAGTAGAACGTGATGCTATTAAATTGCTGGTATAAAAATATATAAAAAGATTCAATTATTAAAATGTATCTTCTTCTTCTTCTTCCTGACATTAATCCCGGCTATTACCAGGGTCTGCCTTCCTACTCAGCCTACTCCACTTTGCACGATCTTTTCGTTTTCGGTGGTTAGACCATTGGATCTCATGTCCTGCATCACGAAATCCAATCAGCACTTCCTTGGACGTCCGGGAGGTCGCGCCCCAGGAACTGGCATAGCAAGGCACTTGCGTCCGGCATAGTTTTTAGGCCGGCGCGTTACGTGGCCAAACCATCTCAGGTGATGCTCTTGGAGCTTATCCGCTACGTCACGGACCTACGGACCTACGGAGGTAGTCTTAAACCTCGAATGAATGTGTTGCGTATGCGGTCAGACCACGTTACGCCACACATCCACCTCAGCATCTTCATTTTCGTGACGGGAAGCTCCTGAGTGTGCCGAGATGGTGCCGGCCAACATTCGCTGCCGTATAAAAGAACCGGTCGGACGACGCTCTTGTATGTCAGCCCCTTGAGCTTGGGCGGTATTCTGCGGTCGTAGACCACACCAGTGACCTCCCGCCATTTGGCCCAGGCAGCGCTTATCCGGCCATGGAGATCGTGATCGATGCCTCCAGACTCGTGCATAACGGATCCAAGGTACCTGAACTTCTCCGACTTAACGGCTGGCTCGGGACCTGTAAGGATGGTGCTCGAGTCCGGGCTCCCGCAGGCCATGTACTCTGTCTTCGACACATTTAGTTAAAGACCGCCATTCTCAAGCGTACCCTTCCAGAGGTTCACTTTACGCTCCAGCGTCAGTCGGCTCTCGTCAATGAGCGCTATGTCGTCGGCATATATCGAGCTCTACATTGAATAAGTACGGACTAAGAGCCGAGCCCTGGTGAACCCCCACTGTAATCGGGAAGGGTCTAGTGTCACCAACAGCAGTCCTAACCATATAAGCGGAATCCTAGTACATGTCTCTGATAATCTCAATATAGGCCTCAGGGATCCCTTTGGATCGCAATGCTCACCAGATACACTGACGAGACACACAGTCAAAGGCCTTCTGCAGATCTAAAAAGGCCAC